>JAVJIF010003656.1:0-277002 GCA_038442645.1 Agave tequilana
AATTCTCTTTTCTTCACTTACAACAAGAGCTTCATTCCTACTCAATATTCTCTAAGGACCTTTGTAAGGGAAGAGATATTTGAAAGAGAGAGTTTGTGGTCTTTTGACTACCAAGGAAATTGCTTGTACTGAGATTGTGGAGTTGGGTACTCCATTGTAATTGAGATCTTTGTGACAGTGGAAGTAGCTAGAATCCTTCTGGGGAAGGCGGGGAGTAGAGCTGGGTGCTCGAACCTCGATAACATATCCTTGTGTTTGCGATTGTTTACATTCTTACAATTCTTACTCTACTTTGCTTGCACTTATTACTTGCTCATCATACTTACTTGCTTGCATCATCTTGTGATTCTTGATTGCGATTGTTGTAGCTTTAATTTTAAATTGCCCTTTGATTAGCATATCACCTATTCACCCCCCTCTAGGTGATTTTTCAATTTGTACTAATTATTTTAGTGTTTAAGTGTGTTTCAAGGTTCTAAGGATTCAAGATGTCTTCTTTTCCTAAAAGAAGTTATTTTTGACTCAAGTTGACTCAATTCAGGATCAAGGATTCAAGCTATTCAACATTGCATATGGAGAAGCCCTAATTTGAAGATCTTGTAGTCACCTAGAACCATTGTAAGAATTAGTTTGTTAAAGAGTAAGGTTAGGATAAGTTGGCTCAAGAAAACACACACACACTTTCACTTTTCAAAATACGAGTTTTGTTTTGGTTAGTTGGATTAGGTGCATGTCTTGATTGATATACATGTCTCAAATATTTCATATTTTTACATCTAATTTAAATCATGTATCTCATCCCTTATAGCATGCTACTTAATCATCAAACCATTTAAAAATATTTAAAAATTCTTCAAAGTTCAAAAATATTTCCAAAATAAAACTGTTTCAGGCCTAACGGTCGACCGGGCGGTCGACCGGATCTATTTCAGGCCAGATCGGTCGACCAGACCGGTCGACCGCGCCTTGTGGCATTGGCGTGCACGTTTGTGCACGTCTGTCGGTCGACCGGACCGATCGACCGACTGACTGATCCTTGCTCTTGGGTTTTGTCAGTCGACCGGGCTAGTAGACCGACAGAACAAACAATTATTTTTGTTTAGCCTGCAGTCGACCGAGTCCAACGGCTCTTTTACCAGATAGACTGCCGGTCGACCGGCCCGGTCGACCGACAACCGCCAGCAGCCCCCAACGGCTAGTTTCTTGAAATCTATTTTCTGGTTTTGATTTTGAAGTTTCTTTCAGCTATCTCTGATGTTCTTGAGGCTATAATCTGACCTATTGACCTAGATTGAATGATGACATGATCTTTTCTAAGCCCTATAAATAGATGTCATTGGTCCCTTGTTGAATACAAGAAAAATCCCTATTGTTTTTAAGTTTCAAAAGAAAAGAAAAGTTTTCAAGCTCTCATTCTCCAAGGTGCTTTCTTGGTTAAAGTTTTTAGTTGTTTTTTCAAGCTCTTTTCACTTCTTTACAACTGAAATTTTCTCACTTCACTTCTTGAGCAAAAAATCATCTCCACTCTATAAGAAGTTGTAAGAGAGAGTTTGTGGTCTTTGATCACCTAGTGACTTGTAATTCCTTGTGTTAAGATCCCTCTTGTGCAGAGGTTGGTTGGTTGGAGTTGGGTACTCTAGTCTTGTGTAGACTAATTGTAATCCACTTGGGTGCAAAGGTTCCGATGTGGAAATTTCCTTTACGGATTTAGTGGAAATCCTTCACGGTGGTGGAGGCGGGGACGTAGAGCAGTGGCTCGAACCTCGTAACAAATTACTTGTGTTTGCGATTGGTTTCCTTATTGCTTTTCATTGCTAACTTGTGATACCTCTAGCTTGCACTTCATTATTGCACTCATTTCATTTACTTGCATTTTCGGTCTTTACTCATTTCAATAAGAAAGCAATTACGCACCTCAACTCATAATCTAGAGGAATCAAAGAGGAGAAGTTCTAGAGCCCTTCACGGGAAATTCGACTTCAATTTCTTGTTTTGAGTGACCGTTTGCATCATTCATATTTACTTGTTTAAAAAGATCATTAGATTAGCTTTAACACCTATTCATCCCCCCTCTAGGTATTTTTCAATTGGTATCAGAACTTTGGTCTCTATGCTCTTGGCTTAACAACCTTAGAGAGATTCTATATTGCTAATCACTCTATTCATTCTTCATTCTCATACACTTAGTAAAAATAGCCGAAGGAATTAAGACCCCACCCAAGTTTGATGGCCTTAACTTTACCATATGGAAGGTTAAGATGACCGTGTTTTTGCAATCCTTAGGGAGCCGGGTTGCAAAGCGGTGACCAAACCTTTTAGTGCACCCTTTGGTAATGAGGACACTTGGTCCGATATTGTCAAGAAAGAGTTTGATGCTAATGCTAGGGCACACTATACCTTGCTTCAAGCTATTAATGACGATGATATTTCTAGAGTCATTCATTGTAAATCCGCACATGAGATTTGGACTCACATACTTGTCACTCATGAGGGAACTTCACAAGTAAAGAGGGCAAAATTGACCTTCTTCGTTCCCAATATGAAAACTTTTCCATGCAAAAGAATGAAACCATATATGATATGGTTACTAAGTTTATAAAGATTACTAATGGTCTTTCTTCTTTAGGTGACGGCATTGACAACGACCAAAATGTGAGGAAGATCATTCGTGCACTCCCTCCATCTTGGGAAGTCAAAGCCATAACTTTGAAGGAGCTCAATGACAGGAAGAAATGGAGCTCATCAGTCTCATTGGGAATCTCAAGACCCATGAGATGGAAAGAAAAGCAAGAGAAGAGATGGTTCCTCCCAAGAAGAAAGCAATTGCCTTCAAGGGCTCTTCCACCTACTCCGACGAGGATGATGAAGAAGAAGATGACGAAGATCTTTCTCTTCTTGTAAAGAACGTTTGGAGAATGTACAACAAGGCAAAGTTTCAAAATAGAAGGAGATGGCAAGGTAAAGAAGAGAAGAAAATTATTTGCTTCAATTGCCAGAAGCCGGGTCACATTGTTGCGGAATGTCCGAAAAACAAAGGCAAACCCTCCACCTCTAAGAAGCCATAAAGAAAGAAAACTTTAAAGGCTACTTGGGTTTCGGAGAGTGAATCCGATGAGGAAATCGACACCGCCAACATGTGCTTCATGGCAAATGAAAGCACAAGCAAGGTAATTCCAGATACATCCATTGATTATGAACTATCTATAGACGAACTAGGAGAAGTTTTTGAAGAACTATCTCATAACTATGATTTTCTCAAAAAGAAATACTTGAAAATGAAAAAGGAAATAAATCACTCAACCACAAAGTTTTCATTCTCACAAAAGAAAAAGATGAATTGTTTTCAACTCTCTCTTCTACTCAAAAGGATTTTGATGACTATAAAATTTCTTGCAAAGGTAAATTTTCACAAATTGATGAAAACGAGATTTCCTTGCTAAAGAAGAAAATTAATTCATTAGGAGTAGTTTTGAAGAAATGTGAATTTGATAAAACTAGACTAGAGGCTATGTTTTCCTAAGAAACATGTCCCAAGAAACATTCAATGATATTCATACTCATGTTCATAAATCACAACCTTTACATCATGTCAGGCACCTTAAACATGCCCACACTCCACACACTCATCATGCATTCATGTATGGTAAAAATTTTCATGCACATATTGTGGCCGTAAAGGTCATTTGGTTAAATTTTACTATGATAGGATTAATGCATCGCATAATCATGTTTGGGTTCGAAATACTAACATTCAAGGACCCAAGAAAGTTTGGGTACCAAAGTCAACAAATTTGTTAAATGATGTAGGTACATTCAAAAGCCCAACGACGTAAGGAGTGGTGTATCTTGATAGTGGTTGCTCAAGGCACATGACTTGGGATATTAACAACTTCGCAACCCTATCAAGATACCATGAAGGTGGCACCGTCACCTTCAGAGATGACGCTAAAGGAAAAATCATTGGTATTGGTAATGTTAAACTTGGTACATCTCCTTTAATAAAAATGTTGTTTTAGTTGATGGCCTCAAGCATAATCTCTTGAGTGTTAGTCAACTTTGTGATAAAGGTTTTAATATTATTTTTGATGACCTAACATGTAGTGTTATTGATAGACAATCCAATACATGTATATTTTCCGGATTTCGTGAAAACAATGTATACATGATTGATATGTCTAAAATGCTATGCAATGCTACTTGTTTGAATGCCCTCGATGATGACTCTTGGTTGTGGCATATGAGATTAGGCCACATTTCTTTTGACCATCTATCTAGATAAACAACAAGGAAATGGTGAAAGGTATTCCTTGCTTAAAATTTGAAAAGGACCGCATTTGTGATGCGTGCCAACTTGAAAAATAAATCAAGTCCTCTTTCAATCAATCAAGGATATCATGACATCACGACCTTTGAAGTTGATCCATATGGATTTGTTTGGTCCTACACAAGCCAAAAGTCTGAGTGAGAATCGTTTTGCTTTCGTTTTAGTTGATGATTTCTCTCGTTTTACTTGGGTTTTCTTTTTAGAACATAAAAATCAAGTCTTTTCACATTTCAAGCCTTTAAGAAAAGAGTTGAAAAGGAAAAGGATTCTTCTATTTTAAGAATAAGAAGTGATAGAGGTGGTGAATTTAATAACCAACCCTTTACCACTTTTTACGAAGAACATAGAATTAAGCATGAACTATCTTGTCCTAGAATTCCACAACAAAATGGAGTCATTGAGAGGAAAAATCGTACATTACAAGAGATGGCTAGGACAATGATAAATGAGTACGGTCTCCCTCATTATCTATGGGCCGAGGCCGTTAACACATCTTGCTACATATCAAATAGAGTTTTCTTATGCAAAAATACTTCTAAAACATCTTTTGAGATTTATTATTCAAGAAAACCAATTGTTTTATACTTTAAAGTTTTTGGTAGTAAATGTTTTGTTTTGAATACTAAAGATAATTTTGGTAAATTTTGATGCAAAATCATATGAAGCAATTTTTGTTGGTTACTCTAACACTAGTAAAGCTTATAGAGTTTTCAATAAGTCATCCTTGACTATTGAAGAATCTATACATGTAAAGTTTGAGAAATCTACTGTGTTTGTTGAGAATGTTGTAGAAATAGATTCCCTAAATGAAGACATGGAGAGAACTACTTTGAAGGACTCACCTACTCTTGAAGACATGCAAAGGATGATGAAGAAAATGAAGTTCAAGAAGTTGAAGTGGAGACAACTCAACCACTTCCAAAAGATTGGAGATTCACTCCACATCATCCCAAGGATCTTATTATAAGTGAAGTATCAAAAGGGTAACTACTTGTTCTAAACTTCATGATCTTTGTGGGCACTATACATTTATTTCTCATTTTGAACCAAAGAACCTCCTCGAAGCCAAGGGCGACTCATATTGGTTGCTTGCCATGCAAGAGGAGATCAATCAATTCGAGCGCAACCAAGTTTGGCATCTTGTTCCTAGGCCCATGATAGACCAACAATTGGTACTAAGTGGATCTTTAAGAACAAGTTGGATGAGTCGGGAATTTTTGTTAGGAATAAAGCTAGGTTCGTGGCCCAAGGTTACACTCAAGTCGAAGGTATCGATTTTGAGGAAACTTTTGCACCCGTAACACGGCTTGAAGCCATATGGATGACACTTGCATTTGCTTCATATAAAGATTTTAGAATTTTTCAAATGGATGTAAAAAGTGCTTTCTTAAATGGATTTATTGAAGAGGAGGTGTATGTTGAACAACCCCCCGGGTTTGTTGATCCTACACATCTAGATTTTGTTTTCAAACTAGACAAAGCTCTTTATGGTTTAAAACAAGCCCCTAGGGCTTGGTATGAAAGACTTTCTTCATTTCTTATTTCTAATGGTTTTAATAAAGGAAAAATAGATACTACTTTGTTTACCAAACATGTTGAAAATGATATACTTAGAGTTCAAATATATGTTGATGATATCATATTTGATTCTACTAATGAAAATCTTTGCAAAGCTTTTGAATCATGCATGAAGGAGGAATTTGAGATGTCTATGATGGGCGAGCTTAACTACTTCCTTGGTCTCCAAATCAAGCAAAGGAAGGATGGGATTTTCATCAATCAAGCCAAGTACACGAAGGAACTTATCAAGAATTTGGGCTTGAAGGAGCTAAGACAAGCAAAACTCCCATGGCTACCACCACAAAGCTTGATGAGGATGAACAAGGTACAAATGTAGACATTAAACTCTATCATAGCATGATTGGTAGCTTGTTGTATTTAACGGCTAGTAGGCCGGACATTATGTTTTGTGTATGTCTTTGTGCTCGATTTCAATCGTGTCCTAAAGAGTCCCATTTGATTGCGGTAAAACGCATTATTAGATACCTAAAGGGCACAATTGAAATGGGTTTGTGATATGCGAAGATCGGACAATTTTCAATGACGAGTTTTTCGGATGCTGACTATGCGGGTTGTAGAGTGGATAGGAAGAGTACAAGTGGAACATGTCAATTTCTCGATAATTGTCTTGTTTCATGGTCTTCCAAGAAACAAAATTCGGTAGCCCTCTCAACCGCCGAGGCGGAGTATGTTGCGGCGGGGCTTGTTGTGCACAAGTTCTTTGGATGAAACATACTCTCCTTGACTATGATTTGCATTATGACCATATTAAAATATTTTGTGATAATACTAGTACTATTCATATGACTAAAAATGCAAATCAACATAGTAAGACTAAACACATTGACATTCGGTATCACTTTCTTCGAGATCATTATGAGAAAGGTGATATTGAAATTGATTATGTTTCTACCGATTTTCAACTTGCCGATATTTTTACAAAACCACTAGACTATACTAGATTTTCTTTTATTTGTGGAGAATTAAATGTTTGTGTTATGGATTCATGAAAAAAAAATTCAAACAATGTTTACCCTTTTTGATGTATGACAAAAAGGGGGAGAAAAAGTTAGTTTATTATTTTGAGTTTTGAGTTTTGAGTTATGTGTTTTGAGTTATTGTTTGAGCTATATGTTTTGGATTATTATTTCTTTCTTATGCCAAGTTTTTGTTTTTACTTTTTGTAAAATTCATTCATATAGCCATTCATATATATAGCATGATTTGAGGGGGAGCCTCCAAGCTCCTTTCCCATTTTTTGTTAAATAACTCATATATTTTGTCAACATCAAAAGGGGGAGATTGTTGGCTCAAGGTTACAATCACCTGGTTTTTGAGTTTTGATGATTACAAAACATATATAGTTATTTGTACTAATCATATTTTAGTGTTTAAGTTTGTTTCAGGGTTCTAAGTATTCAAGATGTCTTCTTTCCTAAAAGAAGGTATTTTTGACTCAAGTTGACTCAATTCGGAATCAAAGATTCAAGCTATTCAACATTGCATATGGAGAAGCCCTAATTTGAAGATCTTGTAGTCACCTAGAACATTATAAGAATTAGTTTTTAAAGAGTAAGGTTATGATAAGTTGGCTCAAGAAACACACACACACTTTCACTTTTCAAAATACGAGTTTTGTTTTGGTTAGTTGGATTAGGTGCATCTCTTGATTGATATACATGTCTCAAAATATTTCATACTTTTACATCTAGTTTAAATCATGTATCTCATCCCTTATAGCATGCTACTTAATCATCAAACCATTTAAAAATATTTTAAAATTCTTTAAAGTTCAAAAATATTTCCAAAATAAAACTGTTTCAGGCCTAACGGTCGACCGGGCGGTCGACCGGATCTATTTCAGGCCAGATCGGTCGACCGGACCGGTCGACCGGGCCTTGTGGCATTGGCGTGCACGTTTGTCACGTCTGCCAGTCGACCGGACCAGTCGACCGACTGACAGACCCTTGCTCTCGGGTTTGTCGGTCGACCGGGCCAGTCGACCGACAGAACAAGTAATTATTTTTGTTTAGCCTGTGGTCGACCGACCAGTCGACCGAGTCCAACGGCTCTTTTGCCAAATAGACTGCCGGTCAACCGGCCCGGTCGACCGACAGCCGCCAGCAGCCCCCAACGGCTAGTTTCTTGAAATCTATTTTCTGGTTTTGATTTTGAAGTTTCTTTCAGCTATCTCTGATGTTCTTGAGGCTATAATCTGACCTATTGACCTAGATTAAATGATGAAATAATCTTTTCTAATCCCTATAAATAGATGTCATTGGTCCCTGTTGAATACAAGAAAAATCCCTATTGTTTTTAAGTTTCAAAAGAACAGAAAAGTTTTCAAGCTCTCATTCTCTAAAGTGCATTCTTGGTTAAAGTTTCAGTTATTTTTTCAAGCTCTTTCACTTCTTTACAACTGAAATTTTCTCACTTCACTTCTTGAGCCAAAAATCATCTCCACTCTATAAGAAGTTGTAAGAGAGAGTTTGTGGTCTTTTTATCACCTAGTGACTTATAGTTCCTTTTATTGAGATCCCTCTTGTGTAGAGGTTAGATTGGTTGGAGTTGGGTACTCCGGTCTTGTGTAGACCAATTGTAATCCCCTTGGGTGTAAAGGTTCCGGTGTGAAAATTCCCTTTGCGGATTTAGTGGAAATCCTTCACGGTGGTGGAGGCGGGGACGTAGAGCAGTGGCTCGAACCTCGTAACAAATTACTTGTGTTTGCGATTGGTTTCCTTATTGCTTTTCATTGCTTTACATTTCTAACTTATGATACCTCTAGCTTGCACTTCATTATTGCACTCATTTCATTTACTTGCATTTTCGGTCTTTACTCATTTCAACAAAAAAGCAATTACGCGCCTCAACTCATAATCTAGAGGAATCAAAGAGGAGAAGTTCTAGAGCCCTTCACAGAGAATTCGGCTTAAATTTCTTGTTTTGAGTGACCGTTTGCATCATTCATATTTACTTGTTTAAAAAGATAATTAGATTAGCTTTAACACCTATTCACCCCCCCCTCTAGGTGTTTTTCAGAGCCTGGGCTAAGGGGAGGATTGGTGGTTGGAAGGAGTGCGGTGGAGAACACGGCATGGGTGTTGAGGCAGGAGGCTTGCTGCCCGTGCATGGCCAGGGGCTGCTGCGGGTAAGGAGGAAAGAAATAAGCTCCGAGTGGTGGAAGATGGCGCCGACAGCACCATGGGGGGGCTGCGCGGCCTTGAGGCATGCAGCGGCTTTGATGGGAACTCGACTAGGTGGGGAAGGAGCAAGGGAGAGTTAGAGATGGAGGGGAAAAGGAGGAGATGGGATTTATTTAGGATTTGATGTGATAGTTAGGATTAGGATTAGGGTTAGAATTATGATTAAGTATATGAGATTGGGTTGTTGGTTTAGATTGGGGTATCATATAGAAGGGTTTATGGGTTAACGGCTATTGGGTCATTGATTTGGTTTGGGTTAAATGAATAGGATGATCAAATAGGAATGGGTATTGGGTTTTGTGTATGGATTATTGGATCAATAGAGAATGGGTAAGGGCTAAAGGCTAGGAAAGAATAAAGATGATGATGATGATGATAATAATACAAGGTAATAAAAACCAGAACAAGAACAATAAAAATAATAATAATAATACCAACAAACTTACAAAAGCCAAATGATTAATAACATTAGATATTAATAACAATCAAAATTAGTAATGTTAATAATAATTAGTAACACTAATGATAAAATGATGATAATAATAATGGTGGTAATAAGAATTACTACTAACAATTAACAGTAAAATAAATAATAATAATTAACCATAATAATAATAACGATAAAATATATCAATAATAATAACACTAATAATTATAAATAATAATCAAGATAAAATAATAATAATAACAGTTTTGATAACAACAACAATATTAATAAATCATAAACCAAGTTAATTAAGACTAAAAATAAGTTAAAAATAAAAGTATAGCAAAATAAATATTTAGAAAAGTTAAAAATATAGTATTCTAAATTAGAGATATTACAGGTACAGTAGAAGTACATCTTGTGATGACTCTGGTTAGTTCTCTAAACCGGTAAGGAGTACTAGTTCTCCATGTACTGTTGGCAATGCATCCAGATGTATATCAACCGATGATGGAGTATGTACAACTGATGGATTCTGAATAAGAAAAAATATATTATCGTCCTTGGACTCTAAAGAGAAGGCTCACTATCAAAATCGGATTTAACTCAAAAATATGACATCAGCAAAAAAAAAGAAATGATATAGTGAAGGGCAATAACACTTATACCCTTTATGTTTCTGAGAAAACCCAAAAAATACATCTGAGAGCACGAGAATCTAGTTTTATTTTATGAGGATCATTGTTCTAAACAAATACATACACCCAAAATCTTTTATGGTATGGAAAGTAAATTGTTTTGGGGACATAATACCAAATATAAGATCTGATTTTGCAAAATAGAAGAAATAATCCGATTAATTATATAACATGCTGTAAGAACTGCATTACTCCAAAAACAGCTAGGAACTTTCATATTAATAAGTAATGGACGAGTAGTTTCAAGCAAATGACAGCTTTTACGTTCAGTGACCCTTTGTTGAGGAGTGTATGCACATGAGGATTGACGAATTAATATCATGCTTAGTCATAAAATTTGTGAAAGATGAACTTAAATACTCCTTAAAATTATCAGATTCTAAATTTTTCATAGAAGTATTAAATTAGATTTTAATCTCAGAACAAAATTTTAAAATATAGAAAAGATCTTAGGACGATATTTCATGAGATAAAGTTAAGTAAGACGCGAGTAATCATTCACAAAGTAATGAAATACTGAAAATCAAGCTTGGATTTTTTTTTAAAGATGACCCCATATATCTGATTGAACCAAATTAAAAGGATGATTGGCCTGTTTATTGACTCTGCTATGATAAGACATTTGATGCTTTCCTAGATGACAAAACTCACATTCTAAAGACTCAGCTTGACTAGACTCCAGAACTAAAACTTTTAAAACCGATAAAGAGGGATGACCTAACTGACAACAATGATCAAAAAGTAAAACTGAACTAGAGCACACCACTGGTTTGGAGACCAAGTCTAGGTAATGCAATCTGTCTTTCTCATGCCCGGTGTAAATCATCTTTCTCATTTCAAGTTCTTGTAGTTCACAAAATGTATGTGATTGAGAAAAAGCTGAGACAGTAAAATATGTAATCTGAAAGTAAAAGTGTTTTTCTGGCTTCTCACAATTTAATTACAATAGCAAGTGGTTAAGCGGGTCGAATCCACATGGAGAGATGCGATGCAAGCTTTTCGGTATTGTTACTAAATCGGTTAAGTATTCTTCTTTGTTTTGAATAGAAAAGAAAGAATACTATGTCAAGTAGAAGAAGTAGGAAGAAGAAAAGTTTGTATTTTTAGTTTTTAAAAGGAAATTAAAAAGAAAGAAAAGTGTAGTTAAGTATTCTAACAAGAGAACTTACCTCTTCTGTCGATTGTCTAACCTTAGATCATTGGCAACGGTTTTACCTCGAATTGAAGGCAATTAGCGCATAACACATAAGAAGATACTCAATTCCCGTCCACATTATATTATCAAAACTTAAAGAGCAAGTATGAATTAATACGAACTTTAAAAGAAGGAATCCATCATCATGAGCTATTACTGGCACTCGCAATGACAAGGCTATTCTGATACTATAAGATTCATATGGATTTAGACTATCGAAAGAGAAGAAAAAAATCTAGAAGTTTTAAACCACAAAGAAAAATAGCACAAGAATAAAGTAAAAGCAATTTTGATTAAATAAAAAAACAATAAGAGAAAGTAGGAACTTACATCAATTGTCACCCTTGAATCCACTATCTCTCTCTCTCTCTCTCTCTCTCTCTCTCTCTCTCTCTCTCTCTTTTTCTTACGAATCTCTTTTCTAATCTTAACTACAAAGAAACAGAAAATAAAAGAGAAAAAAAATTTGAAGCTAAACTATTCTAAAACGCTAATTTTGATCTCTGTGTAGAATCTGAGATATCTCTCTGCCTCTGCCTCCAATAGGGTATTTATAGGAAAACGCCCAGGGATCTAACGAGTCGAAGCTACACACCAAAATGCAGATCAAACAGCCATAAAGTTGTCACGTTTCACGGCAATTAGGGGTTTTCACGGCACTTTTGTAGCTGTTAACGTCAGGTTTTCTTCTATAATTTCACCGCATCCAGTCATCATAAAGTATATTCGAAGAATTTTAATTTGAACTGTGAATATTCTGAGAATATTCTTTTCTTCTCTTGATTTGAAAAATAATTGATTTGATATCCAAATTTATTTGGGTTTTGTGGGCTTTTTAGGATTTTCTTCTCTTTTATCATTTAAATAAAAATCTACACACATTAAATAGAGAAAAAGTAAAATAGTAGAGTTTTATTTAAAAATAAATATGGGAATATGGTGTATAATATGCAAAATTGATGAGTAATCACACCCCACACCTATCTTTTGCTCGTCCTCGAGCAAAACAAAAAGAAAAACTAAGCTAACCTAACTCACTTTCGTAGGAATCATGGTTGCACTTGGCACATGCAACAAGCCGTTAAATCTTTAGGTTACCCCTAGAGAGACGAGTTTTGTCTCGTGAGAGTTTTCAGTGAATTGCACCCACAAAATTCATAAAAGAAAGAAAAAAATAAAGTGTTAGTATTTTCAAAAACACATTTTGAAAGAGAGAAATTTTTTGAAGAATTCTTGCAAAAAAAATCAAGTAATATATAAGTCTTAGGATCATCAAATTATTCATTCCTACACTTAGTCTTGATGTAAAAATTTATCAATCAAGGTGAGGATTCAAACTATATTTCTCATTTAGTCTATTATTTTACCTAAATCATATGCACATTTGTGACTATGAATATTTTGACTAAGGATTCTTCAACTTTAACTTTTATGCCTTATTTAACATATTATGGTGGTAATATCCCTTAGTCTTGTTAGGCTTTCTTATTCACCCATGTAACGAGCCTTAGGTCCATGACCCTCAAACCAGACGGTTTTAGGGATCGGGTGAGAAAACACCCCTCAAACTTAAGGACGCAAGCAAATAAGACCACAAAACTGTGGGTTTTTATTGATGATGTGACCATTTTTAGGCGTGAATACTTATACTTTATGAGGCACAACCACCCAGCTTAATCAGAGGATTTTTTTTAAGGCACAAGAGTCTTTGTTTTGAATCCTAAGTGTGTAAGTGCATGTATAAAGTGCATATTTTATCAAGGTAAAATCGAGACCAAATTACTTTTTCAATTTTCTTTCCAACCCTTGAAATCAAAAAAATAATTTTTATTTTTAACCAAGTATTAAAAAATCCTAATTATGATTCCCCTAATCCTTAATATTAACTTAATTTCTTACAAAAATAGATCAAAATATTGGTTTCCACTTCAAAATGTTTTTTTTAATTTTTTTTTTTAATGTTATGTTAGATGTTAGTGCTTCTCCCCCACACCTGTCTCATACATTGTCCCCAATGTATGAATGAATGTATAAATGCATGAAAAAAGAGAAAGGGAAGGAAACATATTACCTCAAGGTGATGGTTCCGGTGGTGGTCTGATTGGTGCAAGCGTTGCTGCCCAATTTAATTAATGTGGTGTTCGAAGGAACGCACCTTTGACCTATAACCCGTTAACATTGTTACAACACTCAAATTGAATAGGATCATGCAAGATCCTATTAAGAAATTATCCCGGTTAAATGACCAATCTTGATAAACCATCTCAGAGTTAGATTGTTCAACACCTTGATCCAACAAAGAATGTGATTTGGTGAAATGGTTGATTTGGACTCAAAAGTGAGAGGTTGAGGAACCAACACGGACTCATAGAATTGATTTAAATCAATTCTAGGTTCTAGAATTGGGTATGGTTCAAGAGTTGGGTTCAAATCAAAGAGTTGAGCTTCACATTCATTTTCCATCAATGGAAAGTGACTTTCCAATCGATGGTTCATGTTCAAGATTTATATGTTCGGGAATCAACATTGGCTCTGAAATAAGATCCAAATTAGGTAAGGATGCCGGAGTCAACATAGATCAAAATTTGAAACAGAATCACAAAATTAAAGATCAGGGTCCCACTCTTGTTCAAGTTCAATCTCATTAAAGTAACAACTTGTCAATTTGTCTAAAGATTGGTATTGATCAAATTCAAGATGGTGTAATAAAATTGAATCTTGATTGAAGTTTCCAAGGCACCATGATTCTTGGGTCACGTCAATATATCTTGAAAAATCAAAAATGGTCAAAAATATATTAGGTAGAGTTTCCTCATTCCTATCAACTATTGGGTTGCAGAATTGATCTAACTCTGCCCTATTGATAGATCAATTGAAATCATTTTGGTATTGAATCATGGCTTCTATACTATTTTCAAGTCAATCGGTTTTTCTTCTTGTTGTGGTGGGACTTGAAAAAAGGAGTATGGATCTTGGTTTTGGAAATTTTGTGAGTCCATCATAGTTTGGAATTGGTTTTGGGACTCAAGCATGGATTTACACTAGAATAGAGAGAATTTGAGTTATAATCCATTTTACACAAAAAAAACAAACTAAGTAAGAAAAAAAATCGAGCCTATGTTAGGGTAAACCTTAGACATAGATGACTTCTAACTGGTTGACTGTCTACGAGAGGTATATTGCAGCAACCTGACCACAAATTAATCGGCTAGGTAGGGCCAAAATACAGTGGGAGGTATCCGGTGCTAGTTGACTTGGGCACCCCCACTGACGATGGTGGTATTGAGGACATCGCTCTCTTCCGCTCTCTTCCCAGTGTTGGTTGACTTGGGCACCCCCACTGATGATGGTGGTATTGAAGCTTCAGAGGAGTCAAACACTGAGGAGTGATCCAACTCCTACTGCAACGTGCCAATCTCCTACCATGTGTTGACGCCTGTTTGATCGGCTTGTTTCTTTTATTTGTAGTAAGGGGAGAGGCATTTTGTCAAGATGCATTTCATCTTCATTGTACCTTTTCGGAACTTGTTTCGTTAACGACTTTTTAATGAAACACGAGGGAGGTTATTCCCAACAAATTATGTTCAGAGAAAAACCATTAACATAACCAATACGTACTTCCCTATATGAGGCTTCTTTGAATTCTAATCCGATATGAAGAAAGTTGTGCCAATATGCAGTGAACACGAGTTCATGACTAACACTATCTTGTGACAAGACCACGAATCAATCGTGACTGAGTGACCAGTCTTAGAACAGTCTTCCTTATGGTCATTCAAGTTGAGCCTTGTTCTTTCCACGTTTGCTCTCTTCAATGAGAGCTCCCGTAACATGTACATCAAAGGAGATATCTAAGTTAAGCCATATACTCCAACTGCGCTTCTTGAAAATCCATGACATTCTCCTGCTTGAAAATCTTTTCCTTTGAAGTCTCTTGCCAATGCTTCCCTACTCTTGGTTTGTTCTCTTTTATAGATTTATCACACTTCCTTCACATCCCCTCGTTCCCGCAATATGCTTTCTAAACCTATGTATCCCTGCCTTTGTTTCAGGGACGAGCCAAGACTTATATTGAGGGCATGCACTAAAGACACTCTTTCATAACTAAACAAAGTACAAAATTAATATAATTTCTTTGGAATTTTCTTGGTTTCATTTAACTTAGACTAATTTGTTAAAGGATTATGCTAAACCTGAACAAAGGATAACTCAAATTACTTTTGAGTTAACTGTTCTTTTCTCTGGAAAAGAGATTTAATGCTAAAAGTCGAGAAAGACCAACAATGCTAAATTTATGATTCGTTGAGTTATTTGTTTAATCATAATGCATTTAAACCATGCTCCAAACTCTAACATAAAATTATTAAAAAACATTCAGAGAGGAAGAAAACTTTAAAATAAATATATGATGATAGACATCTTGCTCATTCAATAGAATAATCGCTAAAACTTGTGGTTTGGTTTAGACAATGAATATATATATATATATATATATATATATATTATATATATATATATATATATATATATATATATATATATATATATATATATATATGTATATATATATATATATATAGGGGTTACTGTACCTCAGCCGCCAGCTGAGAGAGGGCTTACTGTACCTCAGCCTGCAGGCTGAGAGAGTTTCTCAGCCTGCGGGACGTGGCTGAATATATGCCACACATCGGGCGCAGAGTGTGGGCGCCAAAAAAATGAAAAAATCCCGCCTAAACAATCGTGAAACAAATTGACAAAAATACCCCTTTTATATGACGACTGCGACTTCTAGCATTGAAAAGTAAAAAAACATTCCATGGTCGCACACTTAATACAGAAATAAAGAATACCGAGGAAACATGCTATCGTATAGCAATGCGACCTCCTTCAGTACTGCGACCAAAGTCGCAATCTTCTTTCTCATGCCTTATGTAAAAGAAGTAATTAATATTATATCTACCGTGATACAACAACAGTCTAGAAAAAAAAGACGCACTAATGTTAATCTCGAAAAAGGAAAGATGTGCACCATACGTAATCTAAAGATATAGGCAAACAATTCTATAAAAAGTTAATTTGTACTTCACGTATTAAACCATACTCAATCGTCCCCTGTAACAATTATTGTTACTATTCATGTTCTTCCATAATATTTATCTTTATATAATGCTTGTAACTAATATATTCTCTCATACCTACAAACTATATTTTTGCTCTACCTTTTCAATTTGATTACAAAACTTTTAAAAAAAAATTTATTCTTGAATCATGTCTTCCCCACCTTCTTCCTCTGATCACGTAGATTTCAACTTCAATCGTTCCCCCACCGGTCCTTTTTCTTCAGGATATTCTAGTGAATCTGATACCAGTATGGACTTCACCCCTTTTGGCTATCTCACTACATCAAATAATGTATTAACGGATCCTCCTATTCATGAGGATGATGAAGTTTTCATGTGGGTTAGTGAGGAAGACATTATTCCTCTGCCACTTGACGGAGACTTGCTTGATGAAAGCATGAACTCTGATGCTGTAGGCCCGCTTTCTCGCAGCAGGTCAGACGAAGAGATTGATATAGACGATCCATTCTGGGAGTTTATCGGTGAAAAAAAAAATTCTCAGAAACAGGAAGATGATGAGGAAATAAGTGATGAAGAGGAAGACCAGGAGAATGAAGACGACGAATCTGCTTATGATGGTGATAATGACGAGGATTAGGATTTCCTGATCTTCTGATATTCAACCTTATTTGTCTTCTTTTAAAAAGCTTTTAATTCTCTTTTTTTTGTAAGGTCTCTTTCTCACTGTATTAACTTATAAACTCTTTTTAATTACATATGAAACTGCGACCATAGTTCTTAAACACTGCGACCATATTCGCAGTCCTACTACGCATACAATAAGTAAAAATAATTCATAGTTTATAGGCTGCTGAGACAAAAAGATACGGTGAACTTTGACTGTAGAATCGGTCCTTATTCAGACAACAGTTACAAATAAAGAACAAAAAGATTATAAAATAATACGTAAACTGTGATTATACTATCGCTCTCGTTAAGTACTGCGATCATAGTCGCAGTACATGGTCGCATAATATATATAAATCTGTTTTCTAAAGTTAATTGTGTGAATTACATTTTTTACTACTATGTCTTGGTTGAAATGTTGTACAATTGTTACAAACCTTCATTTTAAATATTTTACGCTAAACGAATATGCTGCGACCATGGAACGTGTTGCGACTTTGGTCGCAGTTGCTGGACGCAGACTTAATAAATACACTGCGACCTTGGTCGAAGTTGCTGGACGCAGACTTAATAAATACACTGCGACCTTGGTCACTGCTGCTGGTCTTTACTCTTAAACAACAATACTGCGACCTTGGTCGCAGTTGCTGGTCTTTATTCTTAATCAACAACAACACTGCGACCTTGGTCGCAGTTGATGGCCGCAGTCTTAAAAAAATAATCTGCAACCTTGTTCGCAGTTGCTGGTCTTAGTCTTAATCAACAACAACACTGCGACGAGGTGACACGTCACCGCAGCAGTTGCTTAGTCGCAGTCTTTGATCGCAGTTGTTTCTATTTGCACTGTAGTCTTATGCGACCTTGGTCGCAGTGTCGTCTCTGGTCCAAGTTGTTTTGTTTGCAATGCATGACTGCGACCAAGGTAGTAGTTTATTAAAAAACAAATATGTTTTTTATTTATGTCCAGGCATTTATCTCCAGGCATGTGAAAATGAAACAAAACGCTCTCTTATACAATAAGATTGTGTGTTACAATACAGCAGTACAAAGAAGACTAAACATCAAAAGAGCCCTTGTTGACTAAGAGCAGTGGTGTTATTGAGGTCTTTTTATTTATGTCCAGGCATTTATATCCAGGCATGTGAAAAAGATACAAAACGCTCTCTTATACAATAAGATTGAGTGTTACAATATAGCAGTACAAAGAAGACTAAACATCAAAAGAGCCAAGAAGACTAAACATAAAAAGAGCCCTTGTTGACTAAGAGCAATCTTCTCTTGAGGTCTGGTGGCAGCAGAATCCTCCGATTCCACCTGACCCTCCAAAGTGGCGGGATACGATCTTTCGTTGATGAACATCTCTTCACCAGAAGGTTATCCAGTGAGTATGGAGTTTCCTCGATGTCACTTCTGGGGTGAGAGAGGAGGTTTTGAGACCTCACAGGGTATGCTACCCACCACTATATCCACCATAACTCCCGCCGCCATACCCACTCTGACCATGCACAAGCCACAAGCCTGACTGGTGCATCAAGTCAGAGCAGATCTCGGTGAGGGTTAAGTCCTCGTCAGGGATCACGACTTACTCCCTTCTATACGACGACGACCACGACTTACTCCCTTGTGGACGAACATCGATCAAGTTCGCCGGCCAAAATATTCTCCCAGGGGCCCAGCGAACCTGAAAAAGGACAATCAAGCTCTGGGTCATCTTCGTCCATAGGGTCATCTTCATCCATGGAGGCAGGCCCCTGTTAGAGACTCTCAAGAAGGCTGGAATTCTCAGAGCAATTGCTCTCGAAAGAAAACAGTCTAAGTATGGGCTGTTAAAAAGGGAGAGGGTGAGCCCTATTTATAGGCAGCCCATAATAACCATAATTAATGGTTCATTAATCAGAACCATCGGCCTTAATGATCGCACGACTATTGAAGTCCAATGGAGATTGACGCGTGGAGTGTCGTTTCGGGAAGCGTCGAAGACGCTGGTCTCCAACCACCAGCGCCGGTTTGGCATTAAAAGACATTAACGCCTAAACCCAATGAAGAGCAGACGCGTGGACAAACGCTTCGGGAAATAACGAATGGTGCGGGTTCGTCAACGTAGACTTGACGTTAAAAGATCTCATAAAATCTTTATGACAGGCCGCGTCTCACGAAGTGACTCCAAGTCGCGTCCCCTCAGCAAACTTTTCATTTTTCATTTAGATTCAAAAAAATGACTTAATCCAAAAACAACACTTAATAAAACAACAACACTGCGACCTTGGTCGCAGTTGCTGGCGGCAGTTTTAATCCAAAACAACACTGCGACCTTGGTCACCATGCATGTTAATATAAAGGAAACACTTACTTAACGTACTGCGACTAAAGTCGCAGTCCATGTAATGCGACCCTAGATTGCAGTTGCTGGCCATCTTTATCAATAACAACGCTGCGACCTTGGTCGCAATTTACCATGTACACTCGACCAAAGACTCTGACTAAGGTCGCAGTTTAAATGTACACTGCGGCCAAAGACTCTAACTATATTATATACAAAAAAATAAACTATAAAGTAGAATTTTATCGCAGGCTGAAAAGGAGAAAGTAGAACTTTCAAAAAAGAGGTAAAGAAATAAGGCGAAAAGTAATTTATATCCTATAAAGAGTGGCAAAAATAAAAGGGGGACAAAATAATAATAAACAATAAGGAAAAGTTATCGAAATGGGTATTTGGTAATTTAACTTCTTCCTAAAAGCGGGCCGCAAGTCAGTGAGGTAACAAATTGAGCCACGTCACCGCAGGCTGAGAAAGTACTCTCAGCCTGCCGGCTGATATACATTTTTCTCATATATATATATATATATATATATATATATATATATATATATATATATATATTATATATAGGGGTTACTGTACCTTAGCCGCCAGCTGAGAGAGTTTCTCAGCCGGCGGGACGTGACAACATCGGAGCCACAAATCTGTCATAAATTTTGGCGGACAAAAACCTGAAAAATCCCGCCTAATTTAATGTCAGTCACCTCAACATTGTATTTTTCGAAAATACCCTCACTCACAACTTTTTACCTTATGTAAAAATATTTCCTTTCAAAAAAATTTACAACTCTAAAATTTCACTTGATCATTCTGATCCAATTAGTTCTATTGTTTCTCAAATTTCATCCATTTTTTTAAAAAATATATTTGCAAAACATGGCGCCAAAGAAATCATCCGCCGAAAAAGATACTAGAAAAACGATATTTTCCAAATATTTGTAGGGTTTGTTGATTTTAATAGTTTTATTTTTTTCAGATTTATTTCCGTTTATGTCACTTTTTTTTTTTAAATCTTGGGACCATGGTCGCAAGTAAGAAAGAGATTCTGAAACTTTAGATGACGAATAAATATTTAAATTTATAGATTTTCTAACACAACGATAAAGGTCCATTTTTTTCAGGTTTTTTCATTTCCATTTATTTTTATCATGATCGCAGTATTTTTTTTTAAAAGCGATGTATATGTATGCGACCTTGCTAATATTTTTTTAAGCCAAATTTTAGACGAATGCGACATTGGTCGCAGTATATGAAACTTCCTTTGTTTTTATTACATACTGCGACCTTGGTCGCAGTGTCGAACCTGGTCGCAGTTGTTTTTGTTTGCATTGTATCCTTATGCGACCTTGGTCGCAGTGTCGACCCTGGTCGCAGTTGTTTATGTTTGCATTGTATACTTATGCGACCTTGGTCGCAGTGTCGACCCTGGTCGCAGTTGTTTACATACGCACTGTAGATAACTGTAACCTTGGTCGCAGTGTTTTAAAATTATTTGCTTTTTATTTTCTTATAATTTTAAAATAATCATTGGTCTAATGTTTTAAATTTTTCTTCATCTATAGGTAAACAACAGATTAAGGTTCGTCCTCTGAGATCGAGCATAAAACCATGTGCGAGTTCATAAAGAAATTCAAAAAGTACATTCAGACCAATTTCTTAGAGGCGATCAATAATACCCCATTTGGCCCAATCTTCATGGCCTTCTACAATGAGGAATTTGGGGGTGAAAAGGGTCTAAAATCAAACGTTGCTGTACTGAGGATTTTAGACCAGTATGATAGGGATTCAAGGACCTTTACAATTGGGGGCAAACAAATTGAGTTAATGGTGGAGGATATTGCCCTAACTTTTGGTCTACCTATCATTGGGTCAAATTTTATTATGAATAAGAACTGTACAATGATGGATAGAGCGGTTATAAAATATTATTTCCCCAATATAAAGAAGATCACGAAAGTATCTATTGAAGGGGCTGTTTGGTTGCAAGGAAGTGGGCGGAAGTAAGGAAATAGGGAAGTACAATTACTCACTTCCTTATCTATCCAAACACCAGAAAAGGAAAATAAGAAAACCCCTTTTCCTTTTCTCTTTTCTCTTTTACACAATCATTTTTTCACTTTCAAAGTGCTACAGTTAATTTTGTGGTCACGTAAATCTCATTTGTAATAAGTTGTAGTACAAGACAGTTAATTTGTTGATCATGTAAATCTCACTCGCATTCTAATTACAGTTCATTTTTTATTTTTCTTAATTAATTTTTATTTTAATATTATTTTACGGTCAACTTTGTGGTTAACTTTTTCACTTCCACTTTCACATTACCATCCAAATACCGGAAAAGACAAAATATTTTTCAAACCACACTTCCTAATAACATCCAAACATCGGAAAACTTACTAACCAATTCCTAAGTTTCAAAGGGAATTATTACAACTTCCTCAATTCCTCACTTCCTCACTTTCACCCTTAACCAAACAGGCCCGAAGAGGCCTTGGATGATCTTCTGGTCAAGAAAAAGAGGAGGGTGAATTAGATGTGACAAAGAATGAACAGCTTGAGCAGCAAGTGACTTTACATGAAATTATAAGAGACAGACAGAGACTTGCAGCTCAAGACTTTACTACTATAATCATCCTATACATGTCGGCCACTCTATTCTTCTCTGGCAGTAAATGCACGGTGCCGTGGTATATTGTGGAACAGATTGCCAATATGCAGCTCATGAGGACAATATACTGGGCTAAAGCTGTTTGGTAATTCCTGATTGAGTCAATGGACATCTTCAGGCACACCGCTGCAAGGATGCTCCGTACAAATTATTGTAAGTATTAATATAAAATTTGGCAAACATTGTATGAAATTTCCCCATAATCATGTGAATAATGGTGTAAACTAATTTAATTTTGAATTTTGCAGTATTGGCTATGTGAGAGGGCTCCTATTTTTGAGCCGATGTCTGGTTTGGAGGACAAAACCCAACGCGCAGTAAGATGGGACCTCCAGAATATTAGCAGATCTCTGCTTGAAGTTGATCTAAATGAACTTGACGCAAATCTCGTAAGTTTTAAAATATTAAATACTATATAGTGTTGATTAAAATGCGACCATAATCTCAGAATGCGACCATGGTCGCAGTATTGAGCTGCACATTTCGCAAATCATTTAATGTGCCGGACAGACAAAATGCGACCATGGTCGCATTCTCCTAATAATACCGTTTACATAAAATGCGACCATGGTCGCAATATTAAGCTGCAAATCTTCGCAGTTAAATTTATGTGCCAGACAAACAAACTGCGACCATGGTCGCATTCTATCTTAATAGTTAATAAATAAACTGCGACCATGGTCGCAGTATAATTATTTCAAATAATTGGTTTTAACTTTATTTTTTTATTTTTTTCCTCAGATTTTGTGTCGAATGGCCATCATCTCTAATGAAGAAAAAATTATGATTGGCCTTCCTGTTGAAGGGGAAGAGAAGGAGAAATAAGAAGCAGAAGATGAAGATGAAGAAGAAGAAGACAGACTTGACAATTCATGTGAATGTGAATCAACAAATTTTGTGATAACCCAATATCTTCTGTCAAAAAGAAAACGAAGACGGACGTGCATCTCAGCAGGACAAGCTACTCTAGTGTCAATTCGACGATGCACTATAAGCCCCTCTTGTCTTTTGTCACACAACTTCTTCACACCTTCCTTGTTGCAGCAAAATTTTCTGCAAATAACTTTATGAGGAGGCTTCCGTGACTTATCTATTCCTTTTCTTCTCACACCAAAATCTCTGTTCCTTGCATAAGAATTGTAGAAATTGTATACTTCCACATCAGATAGGAACTGTTTCCCTAGAAACTTATCTGAGCTTTCAGACATTTCTCCATGTGCATTCATATTCTACAAAAAACATTTAGACGAACTACATAAATGTAAATATTTTTTAGATATCACATGTCTAAAATATAATTTATATAACTCCGACCAAGGTCGCATAGGTAATGAAATCTATATAACTTCTTACTAAAAGACTGCGACTTAAGTCGCAGTTATACGTATGAGAAGAATTTTTAAAAAAATAGAATAATAAATGTGCAACAATCTAATGAATATATAAAATGGATATAATTCACATAAAAACGTGTAAGAATTATGACAACAAAGAATAAGACTTGGGTCGTAGTCACAAAAATCCAACTGCGACCGTGATCGCTATTCTAAAAAGATTAAAACAAGTGATTATTCTATTCTGTAAAAAAAATTATAGTTCGAACAAGGAATGCGACTTAGGTCGCAATCACAGGAAAAAGATTTCACAGCCGGAGAATATTTTCAAATAAGATTGCGACCGTAGTCGCATTTCTGAAACTTTAAAACATGTGATTATAGGTCGCAGTACCACATAGACTAAAGAGAAAAATTCTATATTTAAGAAATTGCATGAAAAAATTGACACAATTAAAACCTGTTGATCGGCATACAAAGATGTCAACCCTTCAATATTTTTAATATTCTGAGAGAAAGTTGAACCAGATGATATATCTTCCATATTTAGATCGCCAGATAAACATCGCTTACGACTGCGACCAGAATTTGCAGGGGAAGTAGACTGCTCGGACGTCGACATTAAATATTTGGAGAAAAAAATTGCTCTGAAAAGAGTTTATATTTTTAGAAAAAAGTTATCGCAGGCTGAAAAGGAGAACCTAAATCTGACAAAGAGAGGTAAGAAAATAGGGGAAAAAATAATAAAAACAATAACCTAAATCCTATAAAGAGCGGCAAAAAAAGGGAGAAAAATAATAATAAACAATAACCTAAATCTGACAACGAGCGGTCAAAAAATTGCCTTGTGGGCAAATAATAATAAACAATAACGAAAGTTACCGAAAGAGTAGCTTTTCATAAGGGGTATTTAGTAATTAACTTCTTCCTATAAGCGGGCCGCAAGTTAGTGGGGTGACAAATATTGAGCCACGTCACCGCAGGCTGAGAGAGTTCTCTCAGCCGTCGGCTGATATACATTTTTCTCATATATATATATATATATATATATATATATATATATATATATAAAATCAATCTCTTCTCCTTTTCTTGATTTTTGAGTAGCAAATATTAAAGATTGCATGATAGAAAAGGGGAGATTTTCTATAATTGATAAAAAAAAGGATTGATAATGGATAAATCACATAATTTGGATGGAAAATAACTTTCTACATTAGCAAATTAAATTTTCACCATTTCTTCTGTAAAGATACTCTTTTGCTAACATCCATAATAATTTCTATTTTATTAGAAAAAAAATTTGCAAACACAAATGGATTTTTCTTGGAACAATGCTCCTGATTTTGTAAAATGAAATTTTTTTTTAATACTAGCATAAGCTTTACCCAACAGTAAAGTAGAAGGACCTCCTTCACATAGGGTGTCAAACTAATAAGTTGTTCGCGAACAATTCGAGTTTTGCTCATATTTAGTCCGTTTTTGATTCGCAAGACCGGGAAACGAGCCAAACTCAAGTTCAAAATCAAGCTCGAATTTATAAACAATTGTACTCAAGCTGAGCCAGCTCCCTCGAGTTCAGTTCGTTTACAATCCTACCGGCACGTCATCAAAACTGAGGTGATATGATCCCACTTACTTTAGGCATTGCCATAAGGTACACATTAAATGTACTATTAGTATGAAAATTTATTGCCTTTGAGCTTGCTTGTTTCCAATGAAATTATTTGGAAAAGATTGGATATGTGGGCATCACTCCACTATAGCAGGGGTTTCCATAAATAAAGATAATTCATGGGTTTGGTAATTGGTAGAGTGAAAATAGTTGGTATGAAAATCACAATAACATAAGTAAAACATTGTTGTCTTTTGGAAACCAATTTCCTCTCAATTTGAACCTATTTGTTTCGAATTTGAAAAGTATTGAAAATGTAGGCATTACTCCACTATAGCAGGAGGTTTCCATAAAAAAGATAATTCATAAGTTTAGTTGAGTGAAAATAGTCGGTGTGAAAATCACAATAACATAAGTGAAACATCACTGTAACGCCCCGATCCTGGCGGATACGGAGACATTACTGCAACGTATATACGCAAGTCAGAAGTACCTTCACGTATATACGCTAAGCATCAGTACAGGCAAGAATCAGAGTACGGAAGCAAGTGGTGCATTATACATTCCAACACATGAGTACAATTACAAAGTTATCACCAGAGGTGATCCAATATTACATGAACATTACATCACTGATATGCACAATTGCGAGATTACAAGCAGATGTACATGGATGAATAGTACAAAAGGCACTCACGAGTTCACAAAAGGAAAACTCGAGAGGCACACAGGGGGCCTGGAAGGATAGAACTCTGAACGGTCTGCTGGAGATCCACGCTACCGCTGCGCCACTCTGATCAGCAACTGGGAGAATCCACACGCTCCAAGCTCCATGACCTGGACATGAGGATCCAGGGGAGTCAGATGAAACTCCCCAGGCGAGTGGTGAAGCAAAGCCAAGTGGCGAGCAAGGGTAAGCACATGTATAGTGATAAAACCAAATATAGCCGAGGACGAGCAAATCTGATTGTATGGTTTCAGATCACGGCTTCGTAAGACTAGTACGTCGAAGGAATAATCCAAACAAGGAAACCCTCATATATATACCCTTATCTTATGTCACCATAATCCAAGCACATACAACCCGACTGTACTCAGGGCATGATAAGATAATGAGCAGGAGACAGATGGATGCAAAGGATAAAGCAGGGCATGAGCAGTTAATACTATAATTCTCATAAAGCCGGAAATCCGATGTAAAACCAATACAAGCAAATATGGTGAGGCATATCACAGATTCAAAGCCGTTTAAGCTGCAGGCTTCAGTATGCGTCCCATTCCACATACCTGTACTTACAACATATAGAGCCGGTTATTATTATTATTATTATTACTCGTCTTACCCTGATATCTAGCTATGTGAACTGGCGTCCCAGCACACATAGATCCATATCCGAGTAAAGAAGGGTTGTTATTGGAAACCAGCGGGGGTATCAACGAACTATGTTTACAGTGGGTCCCGTGCATACCCGGGACCACGGCCCAGGATTGTTCCGTTGCTTGGTGACGGAACCTGCCGCAAGGCTAACAGGAGGGACTTATGTATGCCTTTATCATGATGGTACCAGGAAGGAGGGAGCCAGCACTCCCCTCGGTCGCCTGGAGGCCCACAGGTCAGACCGGAAGTTTTAGTTGCACAACATGCCTAATACCACTGTAAACACGAACATATATTGATAGCCGCATGTTTTCCCCGACCCGATGCAAGTTGTTCCTTTTATGAATTATTAGGTTAATTATCAATTTACGGGAATAACAGGAGCAGGACATGATCAGGAATTCAGGAGTTCGGGTCACTGATCATGATACAGGATAACAGGTCACTGTACATAGTACAGGATAACAAGACAGGATTCCCGTAAATGTGATAATCATAGGTCAAGTATATCATGCTGGGTGTCAAGGGATAGCATGACAAGATGGTGATATTAGACAGGTAACCAGTCATGTCAAGAGATTGATAATAATCCGGTGGCAAGTCAGGTCATAACAAGGGGTCTTGCCAAGTAGTATCATGTCAGGTGTTAGGTGATAGCAAATCAGTTAACAGGTGATATACATGTGTTAAATAGTAACATGCATAAATGACAAGTATGAAGAAATGACACGGTGGTAGAATAGTAGCTGAGCACAACCAAGCGGAGCAGAGCAAGCTGGAAGTACAGGCAGCGAATAGAGTTTAGACACTAATGCGCTCTGCGAGGTTACCGGGATACTCGGATCAAGATACGAGTAGAAAATCCGGCAGCAACTCGCCTAAACGAATTTAGTGAATAAGGCACTGAGCGCTAAGCATGCTCACCAGGCGGAGCTGAGAAACCTGACGATCCCAATCACGCCTCTCTCGAGACAGTGAGGGACCGGAGGCTGAAGGGTCCAGAGAAACCTGACGGTCCCAATCACGTCTCTTTCGAGATAGTGAGTGACCGGAGGTTGAAGGATCGGCCACGCATGGTATGAAGCAGTAGGACACATCACAGGCATGGTATATGTACAAGAAGGAAACTACCCTAGTACAAGCATTCGTCACAGAGCAATACATGTCCAGATATAGGCACTCGGCCATACACAATTACAGGGACTCAGCCCAATACAAAATACATGGAAACATGAAGTAAAATACATATCGACCCGACAAAGCGGGGAATCCCAAATGGAGGCGAGAGCGAGAACACTCGCCTAAATCACCAGAAAGCCGAAGAGTCTGGAATCCATGGAACTCGCGCACGCGCCATAAAATAATATATATAATAATATATAAATGTAAGGAGAGAGAAAGAGTTAGAAGCCTAGAGAGAGAAAGGGACACAGGGAGACGCGAGCTTTTAAGGGAGAGACGCGGGGGCGCAGACGCGGCAATCCCAGACGCGGGAGTCGCGTCGCGAGATTAGCAAACGCAGGAATCACAAACGCGGGAGTCGCGTTGCGTAGGAGTCACAAACGCGGGGTTCGAGACCCGCGTTCAAGTCAGGCCGTGAGAAGAACGCAGACGCGGTCGTGGGTCCCGCGTCGCGTTAGCACGAGGAGATCACAGACGCGGGTATTAGCCTCGCGTCGTGACGACACGAGAGGGACACAGACGCGGGCGTTGGCTCCGCGCTGCGTCGATACATTAACGCGGAGGCCGCGTTACGGATTGCCTGGACGCGGGGAGAGAGATCCGCGTCGGTAAATACAACAGAGAGAGAAGGAGTTCTAGAGAGAGAATTTAGGGAGGAGAGGGAGATTAAATTAAGAGAGAGAGAGGATAGGAGAGAGAGGATTCAGGAGAGAGAAAGAGAGATAATACATGAGAGAGAGAGAGGGGGAGAGAGAAACGCAGAGAGAGAGAGAGTGAGAAATGCAAGGAGAGAGAGAGAGAGAGAGAAACGCAGGGAGAGAGAGAAAGAGATTCAGATCCAGGGAGAGGGAGAGAAAAACATGGGGCAGGGGAGCTGTGGCTCCCCTCTCACTCGCGCAGGGGGCTGGAAGCCCCCTGGCCGGACCTGGTCGCCGACCGCCGGCGAATCGCCGGCGGGGCGCCGGCGAATCGCCGGCGGGGCGCCGGAGCTGGGGTGGTCGGGGGCCACCCCAGGGGAGAGACAGGGAGGGGGCAGCAGCCCCCCTCCCACCAGCAAACCACGGCCAGGGCATGCTGCCCTGGCCGGGCCCAACTCTGGCCGCATGAGTGCGGCCAGAGGGCAGAGGGGATCGCCGGGGGCTCGCCGGCCCTCGGTCGCAGGCGCAGGCCAGGGGTGGCCGTCGGCCACCCCATCAGTGAGGAAGAGAGTGGGTGAAGAGGAGGGAGAGAGAAAGAAAATGGAAAGGAAAAGAAAAGGGAAGAAAAGAGAAGAAAAGGAGAGAGGCCGGAGTTGGGGGTCCCCGCCGGCGTCGAGGTTGCCGGAGCGCCGGCGGTGGTGGCTGGATGGGGTCGGCCCTCTCTTGGAGGAGGAGAAGAAGAAGGAAGGAGGTGGGGAGAAATGAAGAAGAAAGAAAGAAAATAGAAAAGAAAAAGAAAAGGAAAGGGATGATGATGGGAAAGGGGTAGGTGAGGGGTGTGGTGAGGGGATGCGGCCCACGTGGAGGGGAGTGGGCTGCTGGGGTTGTTGGGAGAAAAGAAAAAAAGAAAGAGGAGAAGAGATAAGAAAATAATAATATAATAATATGGGCGCGAAATCGACTGTTCCAGAAAAACCCCAAAAATACCCGGAGGTAGAAAACGTCATCCTGAGGAATAATATGAAATCGGTTTTCCAAATAAAATCCCATTTTCAAATTAAAAATCCGGAAGCCAACCGCCGATACCGGTCTACACCAGGTCGGCGGGTTTTGATAAATTCTGAAAAATCCCAGAAAATATATTAAAGAATAAAATATAATTTTAAGAAGTAAAGTGAAAGCGGAATTCAGAAATTCAATCCTGATTGTAAACTAAAAATCCTGGAATCAACCAGCGATACTGGCCGATACCGAATCCGGTGGAATTTTCATAAATTCATAAAATCCTCAGAAAAAGTATTTAGGTAAGAAATGTGATTTTAAGAAATAATGTCTAAAGACACTTTTAGTAATTCTAATTAGTTTGTAAATTAAAAATCCGGGAATCGGTCAGCGGCACTGGCCGACACCGGTTTCGAAGATTTCCAATTTAATTCAGGAAAATTCCAGAAAATCATGAAAAATCCAAAATATTAGAAAACAGTATTTAAAACTGAAATCGGTCAATTTGGAATAACAAAAAGATCAAATTGAGAAGTCTACTAGGATCGAGTCCCCGGTTCAGACTAGGGCTGACTCCGAGTTCACAAATCCGAACCCAAGACAATACGACCATATGAAAAATTCATAATACAAACAAATACAGGAAGTAAATCAAAAATACGATCAGAAAATATGAATACGCAACTAAGTACGTATTCCGGGAACGGGGTGTCACACTGCATCCACCTTACAAAAAATTGCGTCCTCGCAATTTCGATAAGGGGTGAAATGAACACAAAAAGGTAGGAATGAGGATTATGCCAATCAAGATATGAATAACTATGAGCTGTTCCCCCAGATTGACTGAATAACTAACTCAGGACTAAAGCATCTCTGCACTTCTGCCGTATATATACATCCTCTGACGGTGCCATAATAATACTGATCTGATGTCTGCTTATAAAAGAGCACTGCCAGAACTTCAAAGGACTAACCCATTCTGAACAATATAAAGTGAGCTGACTTGGTAAGATAATCAATAATACTTCGATCAGACTGTGAGCTAAAGCTAATGAAATCCATAGTGCTGAAGTCCATAATATAATATAAACCCTGTATAGTAAGATGTTATCCTTTTGCAGTAGAATCACTGACGGGCTGCATACTGGGCTTTGTTAACTCTGAAAGACGTAGCCAAGAATAACTGTGAAGAATTTGGAATACTGACTTATGAATGATAAACCGACTGCAGATGAAACAGGAAGAAGATATCTGAGCCCTGCAAGATTTGTAGAATGGATCATTGACAAGGCCATGGCGATAGCTCAGATATAGTGATGGAACTCTGTTCAGCAGATCCATAAAAGTACGCTAGAAGAAATCCGAGGAATGGCTAGAGTGCCAAGCACTGAAGGGACTAGCCACGGATGAAACCAAGCCTGGATGAGGTTATCGCGTAACACAGCTCAGGTGTTAAACATTAGGGTGCGGCGAGGCTAACGCTCTGCGAGACTCGCATATAGCGAAGCTCACGCGACGAAGCCAGCGCGTAACACAACGCTAAATGCTAAGCACCAGGGTGCAGCGAAACTCACACCTGGTTAGGTTCACGGATGACTAGAACACGACCCTCGCTTAGCGAGGCTAGCGGAACCTTTGGTCCATCAAATCAATAAAAACTGCCAGGAGTTATTGGCTCTGAGAACACGATCAAGGAATCACAAGAATCAAAACGAGTCTCGAATACTGTCTCCTAAATAATAACCTGACTGCAGATTAGCTCTGAGAATACCCGAGTTCCATGAACATAGTCGAAGAAATCATGATCGCTATTAGAGGAATAGGAATGAAAAATATCATAACTTTGTCTGCCAGGAGTCCTGATTCTGAATTACTGTTATATACTGACACTCCTCATGAAATGATGCAATCTATCTGACTATATAAGTGACGACTACTCTGCTTGATGTACTAGTCTCCCATGATGTATCCATAAATACAAGAATATAATGCGAGGCCGAAGATCTGCCCAGTATAAGACAATGTGATATACCAGAGTCGAGGAATGCCAGAACATAATGAGAGTGACTACATCTGCCCTGCTATTACCTCTCTAGCTACGCATATCTTAAGTTGGCATAAAGGTTATAAAAATCAGAATAGCAAAAATAGGAGAGATAGGAATCATGAAATAGGGAGAGAGATAGGACGGACTAGGATTGATGGTGATAGTGCAATGAGGAGGATATGATATAGAGAAGTTTACCAACTCCCGGACATGCTAAAAAATGGGGACAATGGTTACGGTCAGTCCTTCAAGGATTCCTCCTTCAGATATTGAGCATCCTTCCTGTTCTTACTCCATCATCTTGAGCATCCTGACTTCCTCTTCAGTCAGATTTCATGCTTGCCTCCTTCTACCATGTGCCCTAACTCTTAGTCTCCTTTGTATACGACTCCATACTGGATGCTGGGGATGAAGCGAGGTTATTCTGACAGTAGGTCCTAGATTCCCTCACGACGGTGATACTGGATGGGTTGATCTGATCGGTGTAATGTTCTCTGCTTCCTTGAACAGACCGTCACCTTTCAACTAATCTCTGAACCCGTGTATGACATAATTCATGACCTCTCCGGTGGTTGTGTTATAAGTGCTCGGCTTCAGATGATACTCTCATGTCTTGTGTTGAGGGCAAGGTTGGAGGGATGGCTTAGCTAATAGGGCATCCAAGGGCCTGTCTGAGCCTTCACTTCCATCAATTAAGAGGGTCTCTTCACCAACTTCATCTGCAACTCATCCTAATCTTTCTTCTCTGGGTCCATTCTACTTCCCGGATGATGACAAAAGAACTTGAAAATACTCCTTGGGCTGCTTGGGGATAAGAAACATCCTGCTCTTCATCTTCATTTCTTACTAAAATATTGCTTGTTCAGTTTCCTTGTAGGCCACTATGTAAGACACTGACCGACTATGCCTTAGGAATTTTGCAGTGTACATATTTACTATTCAATCTCCTTACTGCAATCTGATAGATCATTCTTTCATTTCTTTCTGTGCCATTACAGAGAAGAATCTTCCTATAGAAATCCTTCAAGAACTAGTCCCAAGTGTTGGGTTTTCCCAGTCTCACTGCTTTTGCCAACTACTACATCCAGGCTACATCTTCTAACTGAATCTCGATCATTTTCACCTAGTTCTCGTCAGGGACCCAAGTTGACTTAGAAGATCCATCAGGTTTACTGACCACTGCTATGTATCTAGGGCTTCTCCATGCTTGAAAAGATTGCCGGCTGTAATTTCCAGAAAGCCAACATGTCGCCTGGCTTCTGTTCCCGGAGTGCAACCAATGATCCTTGGTGCGGGACCTTCGCCTGTACTTGATCGTGTCTCATCATATCTTGCAGAGATAGTCTTAAATCAAGATTTTCTCCATTAGGGTTACCCTAGGAAGAACCAGAACCGTTATGATTTCCCCATCTTCTCATGTCCGAGTTGGTCCAAGAATAACAAGAAACTGAAGTATGAAAGGATGGGAGAACTTCAGAATTCAAGGATAAGATTATCAAAAGAGAATGGATAACTTTGTACTTGTAGTTGGATTGTATAACCAAGACTCATGCATTCCAGTTGCAAATTTCTTTACCATTAATTTGCCGACTGGTTGTACTGAGGATGTGAGAGCCTAGGCTCTGATACCAACCTGTAACGCCCCGATCCTGGCGGATACGGAGACATTACTGCAACGTATATACGCAAGTCAGAAGTACCTTCACGTATATACGCTAAGCATCAGTACAGGCAAGAATCAGAGTACGGAAGCAAGTGGTGCATTATACATTCCAACACATGAGTACAATTACAAAGTTATCACCAGAGGTGATCCAATATTACATGAACATTACATCACTGATATGCGCAATTGCGAGATTACAAGCAGATGTACATGGATGAATAGTACAAAAGGCACTCACGAGTTCACAAAAGGAAAACTCGAGAGGCACACAGGGGGCCTGGAAGGATAGAACTCTGAACGGTCTGCTGGAGATCCACGCTACCGCTGCGCCACTCTGATCAGCAACTGGGAGAATCCACACGCTCCAAGCTCCATGACCTGGACATGAGGATCCAGGGAGTCAGATGAAACTCCCCAGGCGAGTGGTGAAGCAAAAGCCAAGTGGCGAGCAAGGGTAAGCACATGTATAGTGATAAAACCAAATATAGCCGAGGACGAGCAAATCTGATTGTATGGTTTCAGATCACGGCTCCATAAGACTAGTACGTCGAAGGAATAATCCAAACAAGGAAACCCTCATATATATACCCTTATCTTATGTCACCATAATCCAAGCACATACAACCCGACTGTACTCAGGGCATGATAAGATAATGAGCAGGAGACAGATGGATGCAAAGGATAAAGCAGGGCATGAGCAGTTAATACTATAATTCTCATAAAGACGGAAATCTGATGTAAAACCAATACAAGCAAATATGGTGAGGCATATCACAGATTCAAAGCCGTTTAAGCTGCAGGCTTCAGTATGCGTCCCATTCCACATACCTCTACTTACAACATAAAGAGCCGGTTATTATTATTATTATTATTACTCGTCTTACCCTGATATCTAGCTATGTGAACTAGCGTCCCAGCACACATAGATCCATATCCGAGTAAAGCAAGGTTGTTATTGGAAACCAGCGGGGGTATCAACGAACTATGTTTACAGTGGGTCCCGTGCATACCCGGGACCACGGCCCAGGATTGTTCCGTTGCTTGGTGACAGAACCTGCCGCAAGGCTAACAGGAGGGACTTATGTATGCCCTTATCATGATGGTACCAGGAAGGAGGGAGCCAGCACTCCCCTCGGTCGCCTGGAGGCCCATAGGTCAGACCGGAAGTTTTAGTTGCACAACATGCCTAATACCACTGTAAACACGAACACATATTGATAGCCGCATGTTTCCCCCGACCCGATGCAAGTTGTTCCTTTTATGAATTATTAGGTTAATTATCAATTTACGGGAATAACAGGAGCAGGACATGATCAGGAATTCAGGAGTTCGGGTCACTGATCATGATACAGGATAACAGGTCACTGTACATAGTACAGGATAACAAGACAGGATTCCCGTAAATGTGATAATCATAGGTCAAGTATATCATGCTGGGTGTCAAGGGATAGCATGACAAGATGGTGATATTAGACAGGTAACCAGTCATGTCAAGAGATTGATAATAATCCGGTGGCAAGTCAGGTCATAACAAGGGGTCTTGCCAAGTAGTATCATGTCAGGTGTTAGGTGATAGCAAATCAGTTAACAGGTGATATACATGTGTTAAATAGTAACATGCATAAATGACAAGTATGAAGAATGACACGGTGGTAGAATAGTAGCTGAGCACAACCAAGCGGAGCAGAGCAAGCTGGAAGTACAGGCAGCGAACAGAGTTTAGACACTAATGCGCTCTGCGAGGTTACCGGGATACTCGGATCAAGATACGAGTAGAAAATCCGGCAGCAACTCGCCTAAACGAATTTAGTGAATAAGGCACTGAGCGCTAAGCATGCTCACCAGGCGGAGCTGAGAAACCTGACGATCCCAATCACGCCTCTCTCGAGACAGTGAGGGACCGGAGGCTGAAGGGTCCAGAAGAAACCTGACGGTCCCAATCACGTCTCTTTCGAGATAGTGAGTGACCGGAGGTTGAAGGATCGGCCACGCATGGTATGAAGCAGTAGGACACATCACAGGCATGGTATATGTACAAGAAGAAAACTACCCTAGTACAAGCATTCGTCACAGAGCAATACATGTCCAGATATAGGCACTCGCCATACACAATTACAGGGACTCAGCCCAATACAAAATACATGGAAACATGAAGTAAAATACATATCGACCCGACAAAGCGGGGAATCCCAAATGGAGGCGAGAGCGAGAACACTCGCCTAAATCACCAGAAAGCCGAAGAGTCTGGAATCCATGGAACTCGCGCACGCGCCATAAAATAATATATATAATAATATATAAATGTGAGGAGAGAGAAAGAGTTAGAAGCCTAGAGAGAGAAAGGGACACAGGGAGACGTGAGCTTTTAAGGGAGAAACGCGGGGGCGCAGACGCGGCAATCCCAGACGCGGGAGTCGCGTCGCGAGATTAGCAAACGCAGGAATCACAAACGCGGGAGTCGCGTTGCGTAGGAGTCACAAACGCGGGGTTCGAGACCCGCGTTCAAGTCAGGCCGTGAGAAGAACGCAGACGCGGTCGTGGGTCCCGCGTCGCGTTAGCACGAGGAGATCACAGACGCGGGTATTAGCCTCGCGTCGTGACGACACGAGAGGGACACAGACGCGGGCGTTGGTTCCGCGCTGCGTCGATACATTAACGCGGAGGCCGCGTTACGGATTGCCTGGACGCGGGAGGAGAGATCCGCGTAGGTAAATACAACAGAGAGAGAAGGAGTTCTAGAGAGAGAATTTAGGGAGGAGAGGGAGATTAAATTAAGAGAGAGAGAGGATAGGAGAGAGAGGATTCAGGAGAGAGAAAGAGAGATAATACATGAGAGAGAGAGGGGGAGAGAGAGAGAACGCAGAGAGAGAGTGAGAAATGCAAGGAGAGAGAGAGAGAGAAACGCAGGGAGAGAGAGAAAGAGATTCAGATCCAGGGAGAGGGAGAGAAAAACATGGGGCAGGGGAGCTGTGGCTCCCCTCTCACTCGCGCAGGGGGTTGGAAGCCCCCTGGCCGGACCTGGTCGCCGACCGCCGGCGAATCGCCGGCGGGGCGCCGGAGCTGGGGTGGCCGGGGGCCACCCCAGGGGAGAGACAGGGAGGGGGCAGCAGCCCCCCTCCCACCAGCAAACCACGGCCAGGGCATGCTGCCCTGGCCGGGCCCAACTCTGGCCGTATCAGTGCGGCCAGAGGGCAGAGGGGATCGCCGGGGGCTCGCCGGCCCTCGGTCGCAGGCGCAGGCCAGGGGTGGCCGTCGGCCACCCCATCAGTGAGGAAGAGAGTGGGTGAAGAGGAGGGAGAGAGAGAAAGAAAATGGAAAGGAAAAGAAAAGGGAAGAAAAAAGAAGAAAAGGAGAGAGGCCGGAGTTGGGGGTCCCCGCCGGCGTCGAGGTGGCCGGAGCGCCGGCGGTGGTGGCTGGATGGGGTCGGCCCTCTCTTGGAGGAGGAGAAGAAGAAGGAAGGAGGTGGGGAGAAATGAAGAAGAAAGAAAGAAAATAGAAAAGAAAAAGAAAAGGAAAAGGGATGATGATGGAAAGGGGTAGGTGAGGGGTGTGGTGAGGGGATGCGGCCCACGTGGAGGGGAGTGGGCTGCTGGGTTATTGGGAGAAAAGAAAGAAAAGAAAGAGGAGAAGAGATAAGATAATAATAATATAATAATATGGGCGCGAAATCGACTGTTCCAGAAAAACCCCCAAAAATACCCGGAGGTAGAAAACGTCATCCTGAGGAATAATATGAAATTGGTTTTCCAAAATAAAATCTCGTTTTCAAATTAAAAATCCGGAAGCCAACCGCCGATACCGGTCTACACCGGGTCGGCCGGGTTTTGATAAATTCTGAAAAATCCCAGAAAATATATTAAAAAATAAAATATAATTTTAAGAAGTAAAGTGAAAGCGGAATTCAGAAATTCAATCCCGATTGTAAACTAAAAATCCTGGAATCAACCAGCGATACTGGCCGATACCGAATCCGGTGGAATTTTCATAAATTCATAAAATCCTCAGAAAAAGTATTTAGGTAAGAAATGTGATTTTAAGAAATAATGTCTAAAGACACTTTTAGTAATTCCAATTAGTTTGTAAATTAAAAATCTGGGAATCGGTCAGCGGCACTGGCCGACACCGGTTTCGAAGATTTCCAATTTAATTCAGGAAAATTCCAGAAAATCATGGAAAATCCAAATATTAGAAAACAGTATTTAAAACTGAAATCGGTCAATTTGGAATAACAAAAAGATCAAATTGAGAAGTCTACTAGGATCGAGTCCCCGGTTCAGACTAGGGCTGACTCCGAGTTCACAAATCCGAACCCAAGGCAATACGACCATATGAAAAATTCATAATACAAACAAATACAGGAAGTAAATCAAAAATACGATCAGAAAATACGAATACGCAACTAAGTATGTATTCTGGGAACGGGTGTCACAATCACTGTCTTTTAAAAACCAATTTCCTCTCAGTTTGAACCTATTTGTTTCGAATAAATTACTTGGAAAGGATTATAAATGTGGGCCTTACTTTACTGTAGCATGAGGGTTCTTGTAGAAAGGAGAAGTCATGTGTTTTCGAGTGAAAATAGTTGGTGTGAAAATCACAATGACATAAGTGAAACATCATCATTTTTTGGAAACCTATTTCCTCTCAATTTGCTGTGAATGTCTTGGAAATCTGACATACTTGATAAAAATTTATTAAATGGAGAGGTAGGGTAAGAGTGCGGTTGCAACCTTTGGGAATTAAAAAGTGGAATAATATGATCCTGGCTCATTTCAAAGTGGTACTTTTTGCTTCTTCCAAATACTGGAAACCTCTCTAACTTGTTGAAATCATCAAAACTAATTAGCTTAAATGAGCTTCATCGAGATACTGTTTTTTTTCCCTTTCCTTTGGAAAATGTGTCTACCCCTGGACTTTCAGAAAATTCGATCGACGTTATTTTGTGGATTTCCAAAACCCCTGCTGAAAACAGGATTCTCATTTGTATACTCGTTGTACACATGTATTACTAAGAATATAATGTATTTGGTTGGAAGAAATCCTTTTTTGTCTCTCTCATTCTCATCCTTTTCCCCTACCTTCTTCTTTCAAATCTAAGAAACAAAGCCAAAAAAGATGATTTTTCAGTCTCCTTTTTTTTTTCCCGTCTCTCACCTCAAGAAAACCTAAAGATTCACAAAAATATTATCATTTTTTCATTCTTTCTTTTATAGCTCCATTCACTTTGTATCACTGGATTGGATAAGAACAAGGTTTTAGTGGTTAGATCACAATTTCTCCATTGAGCTTATTAAAAACATATCTTTTTACAAAGAAAATTTTAATTAGTTGACCACACGGGATTTGATTAAAAACTGAGGTTTTCTATCTAACAAGAGCAACATTTTTATATACTTTTTAAATTGTCTATTAAATAGATTCTCTTTTAAAAAATGAAAGAAAAATGAATTGTCCCATCTCTATGTAAATTGTTTACCTTCTACTTTTTAAGTCGTGAAAATATTTAGGTGGCAAAAATATTAGTTAGAATTCAAATACATAGAACTCCACATCTTTTTTCCCCTTTTTTAGGTGGCAAAAATATTAGTTAGCCAACCGCAAGTACAGTACAGTAGAATACAAATCCCCACGGAATTAGAGAGGCCGATAAGTTACGAGCTCGCGTGATGTCCTCTTCACGATGTGGCTGCAACAGAGACGTCACCAAATTAAGCGCCATAAACTATGTAATGTGGGGGGTTGAAGAAACGCAAGGTACTGTGAAAACACGCAGACAGCGCCAGATTGGAAAGTTTAAAAAGTCAACATCATGTAGTAACATCCACATGAAACGAATTTAAACATCACAATGGAGCTTAATTAAAACCACAATATTTAGTGTTTGAACAGAAGTCACACCTAAGCTTCACAGATCCACATAGAAGAAACTTAGAAATTACAATATTTGGTGCTCAAACATAAGTCATAATTGTTGGAAACTTAGAATTAATCAAGTGAGTTTTTGGAGAAATTTTAACCGAATTTCGGTGTGATCCGTTGCTAAAATCGCATGGGTGATAGTTGGAATGTGTTCTCCTTTCATTGTGAATGAACATGATATATTCACATTTTCAATTCCATTTTCAAATAAATGAGATATTCAATTCGCAAGTTAACCCAATTCAATAGTTTAAAGGAGACAAAAGAAGTAGAAACTCTTTAGTCTCACATTGGAAGTAATGTGAAAACTTGAATGATATAAATATAAAAAGTTGAGAGTTAAGAGCATGTCCTTAGGGTACTAGGAGTTATCGTGTGCGTTTAAGGAGAAACCATGCCCACTGATTTGTCTCTAAAACTGCATATTTCATACCACATCTTTACATTTATTTAATTTTAAATTCTACTAATAATACCTCTCTTGTATGTTTCTAGGTTCATGGCATGAAATGAAGAAGAAAACCCATAATCACCATTTAATTGGTGATTAAAATCCTATAAAGATAGCCATTAACTTTGGAGGGTGGTTTCATCAAAAACGGGGGCCCAAATCCAGAAACTAGGACATGCAACCGACAGAGGGACAAGCGGACAGCGGGCAGCGCGTAGCCGCCTGCGCGCGCCACCCTTGTACAGCCGCAGAAACGCGGCCTAAAGTGCCGCACCATGGTACAGTTGTGAAAACGCGGCCCAAGCCGCGTTTTCACGGCTCTTGTGTGGAACCGCGCGTCAAGATTTGACACGCGGCTCCGTACAGGTCTCCTGGTGCCCCTTTTTGCCTATAAAAAAGCCCTGGGATTTCTAGAGCACCGGGAGGAGGAGTTTTGAGGTGTTTTTAGGTTAGTTTTTAGGGTTTTCTCCTTGTTGTAATTTAGGATAGTTTAGTTTAGTTCTTCTTCTTCCTCCTTTATTTTTTCATTTCTTGTAGATCTTGTAATAGGAGAGAAAGAGTGGTACATGAGTGAAAAGTAAGAGTGCTTGTAGTAGAAGGTGACAATCTATGAAAGGTTTTCTCTTTACCTCTCCTTGTTTTTTCCTCTCTAAATTCCTTTTACATGTTTAGCTAATTTTCTCTCACGACAACTAACTACTAACCACTAACTTGCTAACTCCTTTCTTGATAATCCACATGAATCTAATAGCCTCTACTTAAGCCTTGCTCTTGCAAGAGCTATTGATGGCTCATGATGATGGATTCTAACAGTCTAACATCCTAACACTCTTACAAGCTAACATTATTTTATTCCATGCTTACTCTTGTTTAGTTTTGATGGTTTAAGTGTCGCCTAAACTTGTTTTGTTGAGTTTGGATGTGATGAGTTACATATGGGTTATGCTTTGAAACGTTCTTAAACTAAGGACTAGTGATGGCCAAGGATACATGTGAGGCAACTATCACTAAGAGGTTAACATGGTTAGTGGAGCCATTAATAGTTAGTAACCATGAGTTTTCTTTCATTTTTACTTTATTTTAGATATATCTCAAATCACAAAAATCATCTTTTCTATGTTTCCCACTTCTTCGTGTTTCACCGTACTCTTCTCTTTTCATTCTTTAAAACATAGAAGAACCGTTAACACACACGTGAACAAACCGGTAAAGCTTCAATAGCTTCCCGTCCCTGTGAATTCGACCCGTTTAGCCTTTATGCTATAACGGCAGTATCAAGTAAGTCAAAGCACGCACTTTTAACTCTTAATTTCAAAATGACACTTTTCGTGCACGGTTTTCCCCCGATCAAATTTTGGCGCCGTTGCCACGGATGGGAATGGTTTAATTTCACATTTTTGTTAACTTTTTTCTTTGTTTTGTGCAGATCTATTTTTTAACATTGCAGAAGTCCACACTTGCTTTTATGTGGTTGAGTAAATTCTTATATATTATAATATTCTGCTGCTACTTTTTATTTATATTACTTGTGCACTGTAATAATTTTAAGAACTAAAATATGGTAATTGGATGTTTTAAAACGGTTTAGACATTTGCGTCTAGGCACGTGTTGATTTCAATTCCAATATACTATATTTTGTTCTTGTGTTGTTGTGATCTTGACGGAGGTGTATATATTGCATAACATATAGTTAGGACAAACTCGTAGGTGATTTACTCTCTTTGTGTGTTCATTCTTATCTATATTACACACTTTTACGAATTGAACTTAAGGGCAAAACCCAATATAATATAAGGTGGGGAAGTCATTACCCTCCCTTAGCCCAAAAATCACCTCCCCACTCACACAACCCAAGCCTTAATAAAATTTGCTAGACGTTGGCCCTAGGGACATCTCTAACTCATTTAGGAGATTGACCTAAGGGGGAAGTTGTTAGAGTTTGACTCTTATCAAATCGTTGTCTAAGGTTGGGGATTGAGCGGCGAAACCTTGAAAAACAGTGGTTTGGCATAATTAGGCCCGTTGCTCCGGTACGGATACCTCCCACTGATCTTACCCCTACATGGCCGATTAATTTGTGATCAGATTTCTATAAGGTACCCCACGTGAACAGTCTAACTAGTTAGGAGTCGTCTAGGTCTAAGTCAACCCTAGCATAGGCTTGTTTTCTTTCTTTTTCTTTATTAATATGTTTGTTTGTTTTTCTTTTTTGTAAATTGTGAAATGGATTTTAACAACAATAATTTTTTCAATCCTAATATAAATCCATATTTCACCCTGACCTCATTTGACTCAGATAACTCCTAATCTGCTATGTACAACATGAACCAACTATATATACTGAGTTGGGATTATTCGACTCAATATGACCCATAATCCCAATCTTATGACTATAATTTCCAAAATAACTTCCACTCTTCATAGAGTCATGGGGATTCACCTCCCCCGAGTCAAATTTTCAACCAACCTGTCCACAATTTTCACAATATTCATTCCCTGATTTTGATTCATACACTCCTTTTCCTGTTCCACCAACTGAAAAAAATCCAATCTAGAAAGAAGTATGGAAGCCATGCTTAGTCCCAACAACAAATTTAAAATTTACTCAATTCACAATCCTTCCCAAATTGAACTCCATATACTCCTTTTCTAGAACATCCAATTGAAGGAGAATCTGAGCTAGAAAAGCACTTGAAAGTCTTTTGTGAAACAGTGCAATGATTTCAAAATATGTTGGGCTTATCATCTCAACCAAATTTCAATAGTCATACTCATCTTTTTCTGTCTCACAGATTCAAAATGAACAACCATCAATACTAAACTTGAGTATGGAAATCTTGTGTGAGTCCGAGCAGCAATCACAAAATCTGATGGACTCACAATTTCACCATAATTTTAAAAATTAACTTTCAGACTCACCTTTTCAAGAAGAACCAATCACAAAAAGTATGGAAGACATGATTCAGACTCAAAATTCTTTTACCGGCCTATCAGTAGGTTAGACTCAATAATGAGCGAATTGATCAATGAGAGCGAGGAAAATTTTTCTTGTCAACTTTTGATCAATCCTTATATCCCTAACTCTACCAATTGGACCCAAGAATCATGCTATTTTAAAAACCAAGATTCAATTTCTGCAAACCCATTGAAACTTGACCAAACTCCAAGGTTTGAAAATCACATTAACATTTTGGTAAGTTATCCTTTTTCGGAAATTGAAATTGAATATGAAAGTGATCCTGAGCCTCAAGTTGGTGATTCCATTTCACTTTTTGATTCAATCATGACTCCGGTATCTTTATTAGATTTTTCTCTATTCCGGAGTCAACATTGAATCTAGTACCAGTATACTGTGTATTGAATCACCAATATCTTATGATCACACTTCATTGATGAAAAAAGTGTGTGAACATCAATTCTTTAGTTTGGACCCCATTTTTGAACCAATTTGGACTCTCCCTTTTGAATCTCGACTTGATCTGAGTCAAATCCTGAGTCGGTATTGGTTTTTGTTCCTGTTCCATTTGAGTCCAAATCAATCATCTTCCAAAATCACACTTCATTGTTGGACAATGATGTTGAAGAAAATGACTCAGTAATTATTTTTGAAAATTAGAAATTAGATAGGGATAAATTTTTAAATAAGACCATTTACTCAATCATTCTTTTACTTGGTCGTATTAGAGAGGTCACTGGTGGGTTTCTGCAAGATCTACATTTTTTTAAATTGGTCCGCATTTCGTGGACCAACCGGAGCCACCAACATGAGGTAATTTTCATTCCCTTTTCCATTTGTTTCATGTATATACACATTCACGATGCCTTGAGGACAATGCATGAGATAAGTGTGGGGGAGGATTTACTAACATAGTGATTGAGATTTTCCTGCACACAAAAATATAGAATTTTAGATTTAGAAGTAAAAGTGTGCAAGGTGCTCAATACTAATCCGCGGTAGCAGTGGCTATGCGGGTCGTGATCCTCAGGGAGGGACTAGTGATAGAAGCGTTTGTAAGTTATCTCTAAAAATTATTTTCTTTTATTATTCACAATAGTATATGATGTTTACAATGAGAGGGTGAAGAATAAATGTGAGAGAGATGAAGATCTAAACTAGAATTAGAAAGAAAGAAAACTAAAAATACATACCTCTTCAGCCTGCTTACCTTTGATCCGTGCGATGATTTACCTTGTCTTGGAAGGCGTACAAGTATGGCGTATAGGATCGTCCACCTCCTTGATCTACACTACGAAAATAAAGACAAACTAACGAAGGTTTGTTCATCTCCATAAGCCATCAAAGGCTCTTCTTCGGCTAGGCAATCTCAACGCAATTGGGTCTCATGGTTCACAAGACATTAGAGAGAAAATAGAAAAAAACAAGAACAAAAGAACACAAGATTAAACAAGAAATAAAGAACATAAAATAACAAAACACAAAACACAAACCTTGATTCGATTTATTAAACAATGGAGAAAAAGCAAAACTTACACCGATTGTTACCCTCAGTACAAGTAGATCTCCTTCCTCCATGAGAACATCATCTCCTCTCAGTTTACAAAAAGAAAAAATAAAAATTACAAAAGAGAAAAGAAAACCTAAACTACAAGAAAGAAGAAAGCCTAAAACCCTAGATTTGGCCCTCTGGCTCTGGACGCTCTTCTCGGTTGCACTGCAGGGGGTATTTATAGGAGCAGAAGGAGGTAGAGTCCCAGTCGAAGTCGTCCACGAAGGCGGTTCCCTGGATATGACTGGATTGCCGCGGAAACGCGGCTTGGGCCGCGTTTCCGCGGCCTTATGGTGGCGGCTGGCCACGCGCTTTGCGCGGCCTTATGGTGGCGGCTGGCCACGCGCCAAGCGCGTGGCTTCTCCTGGTCCGTCCATCTGGTCGTTTCCTTCTGGAAGCTGTATCCTGGCTCTTAATCTTTAGATTTGGATATAACTTGGGAATCAAGTTACCTAGATCCCAAATCTTTTATCCACGAATTTGTGATCTTAAATTCTCCTTCTTTAGCTTTTATCCTCATCTGCAAGTGTTTAGGGTTGAATAGAAGTCTATCCTTCCCTCTTCTTTAATATTTGCAACTTTGGCCCTTGTGTATTTGCAATTTTGACAATTGATATTTGCACTTTTGCACTTGGGCTTGAATATGGACTTTTGGGCTTCTTTTAGGCTTTATTTATTATTAAAATAAGAACTCAAGGCCTGCACGCAATAAATCATAAAATATTAGTAAATGTGCAGAATTATATGAATAAATATGAAAATGTGATTGTAAATGTCATGATAAAATGCACTTTTCACTACCAATCACACCCCCACACTTATCTTTTTGCTCGTCCTCGAGTAAAAATCAAAAATAGAAAAAGAAAAGAAAAATTAATCTAACCTAACTCACTGTCGTAGGAATCACGTTGCACTTAGCATGTGCAACAAGCCGTTAAAACCTCTAGGTTACCCTAGAGGACGAGTGTTGTCTCGTGAGGGTTTTCAGCGGATTACACCCACAAAATCCATAAAAAGGAAAATATTTGAAATACTTTTGAAAACACTAAGTAGTCTATAAGTTTTAGGATTATCTTTTTTATTCATTTTTAGACTTAGTCTTTATAAAGTAAATTGTTATCCATTTTAAGTAAGGATCAAAATTAAAGTTGTGTATAGTCTTTTTCGTTACCAAAAATCATATGCATCCTTATGAATTTATACTAGGAATTCCTTAACTTGGACTCTCATGCCTCTTTATTATTTATTTATTTATATATACTCTTTTTTTTTATATGTATAACTCATCTAATTTTCTTTCGTGTAAGTATCAAGGCTTCTTGAGGCCCTCATACCTAACTAATTGACTATTAGATGTGTTAGTACATATATAAGTAATTTTTCCTTAATTTCCTTAGGCTTTCTAATCCACCCATGTAACGAACTTAAAGCCGATGACTCCCAAACCGGTTGGTTTTAGGGCACCAGGTGAGAAAACACCCCGCGGACTCAAGTTCGAGTGAACTAGGCCCCAAAACTAAGGACTTAATTTTGTTTAGTACTCACCTTTATGCGTGAATACTTATGCTTCTTGAGGCACATGTATCCAACTTAATTGGTGATTTTTTTTTTATAATTTTAATAATTTTTTTATGAGGCACAAGGGTCTTTGTCTTAGAATCCTAGATATGCATTAGGTATGCACATTTCATTAAGGTAAAAATTAAGACTAACTACTTATTCAATTTCTCCTCTTATACCTAAAAATTCAACAATTTATTTATTTTGACCAAGATTTTAGAAATCCTAATCATGATTTTCCTAATTCTTAAGACTAACTTAGATTTCTTTCAAAAGATAAGTCAAAATATTGTCCTCTTTATAAGAATTTTTTTATTATTATTATTATATTTTTTTTTTTAGTTAGCAAGTTTTTGTTAGTTTCTACCTATGTTAGTATGTTAGTAAAGCCTACCCCCACACTTATCTCATGCATTGTCCTCAATGTATGAATGAATGCATATATGCATGAAAAAGAACAAGGGAAGGCAGAAGTTACCTTAAGGTGGTGGTTCCGGTGGTGGTCTAATTGGTCCACGAAATGCGGCCCAATCAACTTTTTGTGGAATTCGGAGGAACCCACCAGAAATTTTTCTTATATAACCACTAAAATGTATATATTATCATATTTTAATAATGCCACCCCATCAAATTTCCAAATTTCATAATTATTTTCAGAGTCAATTGTGTCAACCGTCTTGTCCGAAAATGGAGTGTGAAAAGATGGAATGATTGACTTGGACGTGGGAAGTATGGGAACGAATACCGACTCAGGAAAGAAACTTAAATCAAGTAAGGGTTCAGGAGTCGGGCTAGGTTCAGGAAGTGGGTCAAAATAAATAAGTTGAAACTCAAGTCCACAATCATCCTCCCATAATGGAATGTGACTCAATAATGGTGATTCAAGTTCAGGAATGATAGGTGTGGGAATCAAAACTGACTCTAAAAGATTACCTAAGTCGGGTAACAAAACAGGAGTCAATAATGATTCGGGAATTTGAACTTGATCACAGATTTGAGAATCTAGGTCACATATCTCATTGAGCTCAATATCATAAAATGAGAACTTGCCAATTTATCCATGGGACTTTCAAAATTGCAAATTTGGTCAAGTTCAATATGATCATCAAAAATGGGTGATTCAATTTCATGATGAATTGGCACAGGATCCAATGTTGACTCGGGAAAAGTAAAATCAGGTGGAGACACTGGAGTCATTATTGAATCAGGAAATAAAATTGAATCACAAAGTGGGAGATCATGATCATATTCATTCTCAAGTTCTATTTCAGGAAAGGAAAAACTTGCAAAACTATCAAAATTTGAAGTTTCGGCAAGTTCAAATGATGGTACTGAATTAGAATCTTGTTGTCCAAAACAACTTGGTTCGTCGGCTCTAATAGAGTGGTCATCGATATCAGAATTGGCTGGACGGTGAGAACGCAAAGATTGAACCATCATATCTAGTTCATGCTCATGAGCTAATCTAGCCTGAGTCATGGCTTCAAGCCTCTTTTGTGATTGGACTTGGAAAGAGGAAGTGTAATCGTGATGAAGTTGTGAGTCGGTGGACTCACGCATCATCATGTCTAAGATTGATGGTGGTTGTTGCTTGGACTCATGCATACTCATCATTTCCGGATAGATGATTTTCTATTCTGAATGGGTGGATCTGAGTATGAATCTTGGGAATATTGTGGACAAAGTGGAGACGGAGGACAAGTCGGTTGAAAATTGGACTCGGGGGACGCGAAACCCCATGAACTCTGTGAAGAGTTGAAAGTATGAAATTATGGTCATAAGATGGGGGGTATGGGTTATAGTCATTCGGATAAAACCATTTCGGCACACTATGTTGGTCAAAATTATGATATGCCGGGTTGGTAATATCCGAAAAAGTATTTGGTGTGAAATATGGATTAAAATTGGAAAATTTATTATTATATGCCATATCACACCAACACAAACAAAAAAGAAAACAAACAAAGAAGCAAACAAAAAAGAAAAAATTCTAACCTAAATTAGGGTAGACCTATGACCTAGACGACTCCTAACTGGTTAGACTGTCCACGGCAGGTAGGGTGCAGACTTTGACCACAAGTTAATCAGCCAGGTCAGGGCAAGAGTGGTGGGATGTTTTCCGTCAAAGACGTTCCTTAATTAAATAACCACCAATCTTCGGGCTTTCGGCCCTCAATCCCCTTCCTAGACACTGATTTGACAGGAGTCAAATTCCAACACTGTTTCCCCTTAGGATAATCTCCTAATTGAGTCCGAGATGTCCCTAGGGCCAACGTCTACTAATTTTAGGTTAGGCTTGGGTTAGTGAGTGCTTGGAATATGATTTTTGGGCTAAGGAAGGGTGATGAAAACCCCACCTTATCTTGTTAATGGGTTATTGGTTGACCCGGAAAAGAGACGAGAAAAAGAGATTCGCTGTAAAGTTTTCCTTGAATCAAACGAAAGAAATTACAACAAAAACTTCTCTTTCCTTTCCAGTTACAAGGGAGGGAGGATGTTGAATCTTGAATCCTCCCTTTGTTTAATGCTGGGTTCTTCGTGTGGCGGTGGAGAGTGAATCTTGTTCTCCGTTGACCGGATGACCGTCTGGATCGTCAAGGGTCTTCTCTTCGGTCGGTAGAAGGAGTAACTCAGCCCCGTCTACCAAACTCTAAAAGAAGGTAGGCGGAGAGCAACTTGTACGCAGCAAGTTAGCTTGAAGAATCGATCTCTCTCTTTTAATGATCTCCTGTGCCTGATCTCTGATTTCTCTATGCTGCCGTCCGCGTGCCCCTTTGTCGATGCAAACAAGGCTATTTATAGAGGTCTCAGGGGTGAACGTGCCTCCTAAAAATGCTCCATAATGGGGGGTAACGTCCCCACTTCCCCGCTATATGGGCGGTGGCTGGCCCAATATTCGGGGCAGTTATAACTGAGACGCGGGTTTGGACCCTCGCGCCTTGATGCCGAGACGCGGGTGTCGAGCCAACGCGCCTTGATACCGAGACGCGGGTGTCGAGCCAACGCGCCTTGATGCCGAGACGCGAGTGTCGAGCCGACGCGCCTTGATGCCGAGACGCGAGTGTCGAGCCAACGCGCCTTGATGCGGAGACGCGGGTGTCGAGCCAACGCGCCTTGATGCTGAGACGTGGGGTTTGGACACACGCGCCTTGATGCTGAGACGCGGGGTTCGGACCCTCGCGTCTAGAGCTTAGAACTCTGCTTTAAAGGCTTGTCTGTTAGACATTTTTAGACAGCCTACAGAACCCCCTCCAAAGTTTTTGATATTCCGCAGTTAAATGGGACGGATTTCGAAATACTTTAGACTCTAGCTGAATTCGCCCTTATGACTAGACTGCTAAGGCTCCGGGTTTGATATTATCTGGAATTGGTCTTCGTGAGTGTACTGTTGAACTCTTTGAAGCCACCAGAGTTGATCATGTTGAGTGTCTAGATACACAGTCTAAACCTCCCCGATTGCTTTTAGTCTGTCACGGGTGCGCTTTAAGCCAGGAGTGGTTGGTCTTCTGTTCGTGCCAGTGTACTTTTGAACTGATTTGCAGAAGCAGGAGGCCGAACGCAGGTTCCTTTTGAAAAGCAGAGATGGTACTGCTTTAAAGACGCGACTTCCATGGGGTGCGTTTTAAAGCAATGGAAACGCGCCGGATCTTCCATGAGGTAGACGCGATATTAAGCCCACTTGGACGAACGCGGACTTTGAAAAGATGCGATTTTCTGCACGCAATGCGACTTTCTGGGTGTATTTATGGTGGTGCTGACGGGGCACGACCGTTGAAGGGACGTGGCCATCGGGTGCGAATCTGCGCCATGTCATGATTACGCTGCCAGTTGGCCTGGGGAACCGGCGGGATTTTCGCCTTTTGGCGCGCGGACTTCCTGGTTCATTAAATGAACCGCGCCACGTGTCGATCGACGACTCGCTGCGGAGTCGTGGCGCATGATCTTCCCTGTTCAAAAATGATTTGGTCCCACGCGTCAAGCAGTGAATCGCTGCAGCGTCTATCGGGTCACACGCCGCGTATCTTCGCGAATCCTCGTGCCTATAAAAGGCAACAGTTGGAGAGATACCTCTTCTTCTCCGAACGCACTCGCTGAGAAAATCAAGAAAAAGAATTTCCTTCTCTGTTCATCTTGAGCTATTCATCTCCTCGACTGGATTTTTGAACATCGAGGGCACCCAAGACTAAGCCAACCGCATCATCCTCAAAGGCGACCGTCGCCGAGGCCGAGAGGGACGCTTCCTCCGCGCAGGATACCATCTTTCAAGGTAAAATGCCGTTTAGGCTAAACCTCAACACCACTTGAAGGTTTAAAGAACCCTAAAGACATATAATCACAGGAGATGAACTGGTTTGACTCTCAGACGCGGTCTTGGACGCAGCATTGGAGTTGATAACCAGAGTTAATAACCGAGGCGCGGGTTTGATGACCCGACGCCAGTGGGCTCTGCACTTCGGATCTTTCACTTAGAATATTTCTAATTGTGAAGGATTCGGACGCGGTCTTGGTTTGCAGAACGCAGATTTGATCCTTGCGTTCTGTGCCATCAGCTGCCGATTTTGATGAATCTGGCACCTGAGTCCAAGTCTTAGAGATTTCATAAGTCTTGGTTTGCAAAACGCGGATCCTGCAGGTCTGGACGCGGGTTTGATAATTCCTGCGTCCAGTATCTCTTCTGCGTCTGGACGCCGATTCGCAGGTCTGGACGCGGATTTAATAATTCCTGCGTCCAGTATCTTCTGCGTCTGGGTCATGAACACTTAGCATTTTTTTTACTTCTAATAAAGTATTTAACTAAGTGTCCTTTTCTTTTGCAGTGCCACATCCTCCTGCCTCACTCGCCAAGATGCGCCACTTTGGACATGTAGGTGGTGCTGACCGGGACTTGACCTTTGTGCTGCGAAGGACTGTCCCTGTGACTGCTGACTAGTCGCAGGATCGCAAGGAGAGGCTCTCTAATGTTGACATGAGAACTCTTCGGGCGCTTATGACCGATGCACCATTCACAACGGATGCTCACGTCAAGCTGGAGAAGCCTGCCTTCTTCTTCGGAGATCGCATCCACGATGGCGGCTATCGCACATATGACGGAACTTATAAATGGCTCCGTCAGATAAAGGGTGGAAGATTCTTTCTTTCGGACATGGAGAGGATGTTCCCGCTGTCCTATTTCAAGCACATGTTCGTCCCTCAGAAGATGGAGTGGGACATTTCCCGATATGTCGCTGAGATTACCCTCGGTGGTTTGAGTCTCCAGAAGGTACACCGCTATGATAGTCATGACAGGTCGGTTATCGGCCTGTTCCCTGGGTCGCGCCAGTCTGAGATTCCGGCTGGAGAGATACCACAACTTGGCACTACCTTCCTCAACGCGTTCATGGAAGCGGAGGGTGACTATCCGGTCGAGTTCCGTACGTACGGCTGGGTCCATTCTACGGGGAATTCTTGGTGGAGCCGGATGGTAGATTTCGTTCTTACTGAGCTTGGGGATCTGCTAAAGCGTGTGGGACTGTACCCAGCAGTCAGGGCCGTGCAGTATGGCATCCCGCCTAGCTCTCATAACTTCTTCGGGGTCCTGGAGTGTTACAATCCTCTGACGGGGACCTTCTTCACCCCGGTCGGAGAGATGGGCCTTGCCTTGCACGAGTTGCATGAGGTCTCGGGATTGGCAACAGGGGACATTCCCTATGAGGAATATGTCCCGACCACTGAGGAGCTCCACCACTTGAAGAAAGAGTTTCCCGCAATATATGAGACCTACTGGGAAGTGCTATGTCACTTCCACATTTGCGGCCAGATAACCGCCTGGAGGTCGCAGGGAGTCAAGCAACTGTCTTGGGCCAGTTACTTGTTTAACGATGTCAATAATAAGGACCATCCGATAACCCGACTGGCTCCCAGTTCCGACAGGGATATTGAAGACAGGATCGACAAGGCTTCTGAAGGCTTCTACACCACGGTTTCAAACGAGGACGGTTCGACCCTGACCTGGTTTTTGAAAGCTTTCACCATCAAGCTCGGACCCCTATCTCCGATCGGGCACTGTTGGCGGGCTTTTTGATGCTGTGGCTGAAGCGTTGTGTGGTGCCCACGCTGCCACATGAAGTTATTGTTGCTGACGTGGTGTACCCGGCGGTGCTCCTGGCTCATGGCAATCCTATAGCCCTTCTTCCGGCCGTGGCCGCTGGCATTCAGAGCGGGTTGCGGGCGCTAACCAAGAGTTTCTGCGAGCCGCCGAAAACTGTCGACTCCCACGGCAAGCCGTATGTTGACGCAGAGGGAATCCGACGGTGAGGCGCCCCAACCCTCGAGTCGAGCTGCCTTATACGTACCTCATGGCTTGGTACGTGATGCACTGCCCTTCTCTGATGACGGCGGTGCGTTGGAAGGAGAGTTCTGTCCCTTTTGTACAGCGGTTGGAGGGTTCGAACTGGCGTGATCCTTATATATATTACGTCCGGAAGAGCCTTTCAGATTCTGCGAATTACCAGCTCAATCGCTGTTTCCCCAAGATCCCTGGTGCATCTTTCGGGGATCTGCTTACCGATTCTGCGGGTCCAGATGACTTCACGAGGTTGTCCCCGGGAGGCTTCTGGTGGTTGATCAATATTCGGCCCGGATACGTGCTTTTCCGGCAAGGGACTTCATGTACCATCGAGTCGTACATGCCGAATCGTTTTGCTCGACAGTTCGGCTACGATCAACTTTACGTCGGGAATCCCAATGCTCAACTCGCCTTCGAAGGGAACTTGTTCGAAGGTGCCCGGGCTTGGTACTACAGTGTGGCCGGAGGGACGGGAGCAACTTTCCGTCTACCTATCGAGGGGTCCAAGTGTCGTATGAGCTTCAGCTTCTGCACTTGGTACTTCCAAGCCATCCAGACACCAGACTTTGTTCCGGCGTCTTCATGCATTGAGAGCATCAATGCAAATCTCGAGGCAAGGGCCGAGTCCGGCAAACACTCGAAACTCGTCAACCATTACCTGAAGGCCCAGAAGGAGGTCGGGAGGAGATCGAGAAGGGAGCCACAAGCAATAAGGGCGGAGCCGCGACCACCAAGGGCAGAGCCGCGAGTGACAAGGGCGGAGCCACAAGCAACGAGGGCGGAGCCACGAGCGACAATGACTCGACAGGCGGTAAGCAAGCGTCGTCAACGCTCTGCTTCAACTGCTGAACCTGCTCCCAAGAAGGTTCGGAGAGACTTGACAACTGAAGTCTCTCGATCCGAAGACACCCCTGCTGTCGTTGAGAGACTGAGGGAAGAAGATATAGCTGAAGAGGACGTTCATTTAGTCCGTGCCCCTAGGTCGCGCAGCAGAGACCGCAGGTCTGTGGAGGAAGGGAAGCTTGTTGACAAACCCACCGCCGCCGACGAAGACGAGCCACTCGAGGTAGATATAATGAGTGGAGGGGATGTTGAGATTCCGGAGATCTCAGCTCAACCCGAGCCTTCTTCTACTCATGAAAGAAGAGATGAGGCACAGCAGTCGGGGTCTCCTTGTGTCTTCATCTCCAATCCTCGGGCAGTGGACCCTAGTCCTACTACTGGGGTGATTGGAGGCAAGGCTCCGGCTGCCGAGGTCTCTCATGTTGAGTAGGTCTCTCATGTTGAGTCATCGTCTTCCCCATCCTCATGGGAAAGTGATTTTGAAGATGAGGTCGACTACAGCGATGAACCCGCTCTTCCTGATCCGAGTAAGTTCTCACACATCTCGGAGGAAGAAATGTACGGGTGTGAACCGTTGACGGCGCCATCACCGCTGGCGACAGTTGCTCCTGCTGCAGGTACTTTCACCCAATTTCCTTTTTGTTTTGAAGAAGGTGTTTTAACATTCTTCTTTTACGCTGCAGAGTTAGCCGAGGATGCCGAGGCTACAACCTCCTCGCATCTCGAGGAGATGGTAAAAGAGTTGACCCAGCTCAAAGGAGTTGAGGTTTCGGCTGCCGAGACAACTTCGGAGAGGGCGACTACTGAAATTGGGGAGCCTTCCACTTTGCCGGAAGAGGAGGCACCCACTGAGGCTGGGGAAGCTCTCACTCTGCAGGGCGAGGAGGCTACCGCTGGAGCTGAGGAGGTTCTCACTGTGCAGGACGAGGAGGCCACCACTGAGTCTGGGGAGGCTCTTACTCTGCAGGACGAGAAGGCCACCACTGAGGCTGAGGAGGCTCTTATTCTGCAGAATTCGCCCAAGGGTTCGATATCTCTGGACCTCCCAGATGGTAAGGAAGTTCTGATATTTTAAATGTTTCACTTTTCACCTTTGTGGCTAATGTCGCGATAACTTGCAGAGAGGACTGAGGGGGCTCAGGTGGAGAGTCTGACGGTCGGTACCCTTCCGGAAGGCCACACAGCTCAGGTCTCGGTTGAAGCTTCTGAGGAGGTTGCGCTTACTACTCTATCATTGGCTGTGGTGGTTCCTGCAGAAATAGCACCTCCAGAAATGCCAGTGGCTACTTCTGCTCTAGCCGTATCGGTGGTCAGCACAACTCTTGTGTGAGAAGATCCGCCTTATATCCCTTATCCCGTGATAGGAAAGGGGTCGGGAAGCTTCCCAGGTGGTGAAGATATGGGGGAATTGGCACGTCAGATGGTGCAACAATTCTTTGCTTCGATGGGATCATGTATTGATCTCATCTTACGTGGAAGCAGCTCCTTCAAATTTGCCCAGACGCTTCTCAGAAATCTGGCCGAGAACGTCGAATTAACCGGAGGCCCCTCACTTGCCAAGGCGTGTCTGCGGGTGGTGGAGCAACTGGGAGACGACCTGCAGGAGCTGGAGTCTTTGGAAAATGCTGGCTCTTTTAGTGAGGCCCAGGCCACCTTGACTAGGCTCCTAGCTGCTCAAGAACAAGAGCGACAGGAGGCGGAGGCCCAAATTGCTGCAGAGATCCGCAGCCTCGAATATTCCCAGGCTGAATGTCAGAAACTAACTGGCGATTCAAGGGAATCCGAGCTTGTCATGCAGAGCACAGAGCAAGTCATCATCAGGGCTCGGGACACCATTGCCAAGGCAGAAGCTGTGCTTGCACTCAATGAGGAGAAGCTTGTTACCATCAAAAAGAAGGTAGAGGAGCAACAAGCTGCTAAGGCGCGAGCTGAAGAGAGTCGGTCTCTACATTCTTCCAGGGTGGAATCTCTGCGAACGCAGCTGGCTGCAAGAAATTTCTTATCCGAAGAGGAGCTGCGGGACCAGGCTATTATGGAAGCTGAAAGGACGCGCCAACACGAGATTCACCGCCTTAGGGAGCAAATCCATTCCTTGACGAACCAGGACATTTAGCCTTCTTTTCTTTTTCTTTTTGTAAAGAAAAGGACACTCTATTTATCAAGAGTGTTTGTATCCACTTTTATCATTTTTTTTGATATAATAAAAGCTTTTTTCGAAGTTTTTGCTCCACCTTCTTTGCTTTATCTGCGCAACAATGGCTGTGGATGAATCCAACTTCTTGATCACTGATTGTGAATACTGAACTTAGGTAAGACTAAGTTCTTTCAATGAGACGCGGCGTTGATTCATAGAGTGAGACGCGGTCATCAGTCCACAGGAACTTAGATTTCACTAAGTCCTTTTGATGAGACGCAGCGTCAATCACAGGGTGAAACGCGGCTCTGAATAACGCGAATCCGTCTTGCTAAGAAAGATGGGGATCGAGCAGACGCGAGAGACGCAGCATTGTGTATTCTTCTTAGGGCCCCGTTTGCTGAAGGGACGCGGCTTTGAGTCACACGGATATCCCTCTAGAACGCGGGTGAACGCCATTTAATCTGAAGAGGGGACGCGGATTCCTGGACGCGGCTTTCCCATCTGCGTTAAATGCAGTCTGACTTAGAGATTTTTCGTAATCTTTGAACGTCAAATCTTCACTGACGATTGGGAAACCGGGTTATTCGCTGTTTCCCGAAGCAGTTGTCCACGCGTCGATCCTTGATTGGATTTGGACGTTAATGCCCTTTAATGCAAAACCGGCGCTGGCGGTTGGAGACCAGCGTTCGCACCTGTTCCCAAAGCGGCGTTCCACGCGTCAGACTCCCATTGGCGTTTGACCGTCGTGGGGTATTAAGGCCGACGGTTCTGATTAAGAAACCACTAATGACAGTTATTAGGGGTTGCCTATAAATAGGGTGCGCCCTCTCCCTTTTCAACAATCTTTGGACTGTTTTTCTTTGGTTAGCTTTTGAGAAGTCCCGCCTCCTTCAGAGAGAGTTTCTTAATAAGAGTTCTGCCTCCATGGACGACAATGGTTCTGTGGATGAAGATGACCCAGAGCATTTATGCTTCTGTTTGTCTCTTCAGGAGAAAATATCTCTTTGCCCATCTTTCGCGTCCGCGTTCTGATGCAGAGAGTACAACTCTTGATAGAGGTCTCCGCGGGTATGCCGTCCCGTCTCGCCATGATATTTTAATCTACCATGGCCTGTACCTTGGCATCATCGTCATCTAGACCCCCTCATGAAGTCTGTGTTGGTGCATTCCTTCTGGAATTTGCGCCGCAGACTTGAATTTCTCCGGACGCGAGTGCAGAGGTCTTTGGCACTTGGCGCTAGCTTTGTTCACAAAGCTCGCGTTTCAAATCCACTGCCTTGGCGCGTTTTATAACCAATGCCTTGGATGAATTCCAATTTGGGCTAAAGGTTTCAGACACGAACCTTGCAACTCCTGTTCATCAAACAGGGAGATGGCAATTTTCGGCGTCTGTACATTTGACTTGGGCGCAAAATGAGACCGCGTTTTGATTCGCGTTTGTCTCTGCTGACGCGGCAGTTTGGCTCACTGCGCGGGTCGTTCCCGCGTCTGAAGTCCTTCATAATGGCCGCGTCTGTCACTTAGTACCCTTTAAAGTATACCAAGTTCCAGACTTTTCTAACTCTCTTATTTGTTCTTTGCAGGTTTGCTGGGCCTCTGGAAGAATGCTTCGGTCGGCGAACTCGTTTGATGTTCACCTATAAGAGAATATATTATGGTCCTCGTCACCTATAAGAGATTATATTATGTCTCTGACGAGGACCCAACTCTCGCCAAGGTTTCTTCAGATCTACTGCACCCATCATGCCTGCTGGCAAGAGATGGTCAGGGTATGTATGGCGGCGAGGAGGTTACAGTGGACATGGTGGCAGATGGGATCCTCTTCCTCTCCCACTCCAGAAGTGACATCGAGGACACTCCATGTTTGTTGGATGGCCTTCTGGGGAAAGAGATGCTCGTGAATGAAGGATTGCAGGACTTTCTGCTGCCACTGGACCTCAAGAACACCATTGCTCTTAGCTTAGTCAGCTAGGGCTCTTTCGATGCTCCACGGTGTAACCGGCTCCAACTGTTGCCACAGTTTGGCGCCTTTCCAACATCCTGTACTTGCGATCAGATGCGGCTTCAAGGAGTGAGTGCGACCTCTGAGAGAGAGAGGGACTTCTTTGTACTCTTAATTGTAACACTCGATCTTATTGTATAAGAGAGCATTTTGTATCACTTTCATATGTTTGAATTATAAATAAAAGTGACACTTTTCTTTTTGCCTCTTTCTATTGTCTTGAACCTTTTTTGTTTCCAGTTAGACACATAGAAGCAAAAGATCTTTAACTTTATTAAAATTATGATGGTAATCTTAATAAGTCAAATTTGTAAGGAAAGACCCTATTTCAGGACTTTCCATAATACTGTCAGAGGTGTAATATTAACTTGACAATGGTTTTTGGTGGACCTGCCACTTTATAAGAAAAAGTGACAAGTGAAAGTGTACCCCAAGGGAAGATGAACTTTTATCAAGGGTTTGGGATTAACCTGACTAAGATCAGCTGGGGATTTTAGTGGAAACACTGTTAATGGTGTAATATTAACCTAACAATGTTTTTAGGTAGACCTGCTATTCTGTTGAAGAGAATAACAAGTAAGACTAGACCCGTGGGGAATCTAGAAAGTTTTTACCGTTAGAGGTGTGATTTTAACTTAACGGGTTGAAGGTAGTCTTGCCGGAAGTGTGATGTTAACTTGACAAGGACGCGAGTCAGAGGTGTAATATTAACTTAACTCAGAAGTATTTCAGTTTTATTTGAGAAAACTGAGAATGTCACTGTCATAGGTGTGATGTTTAACTTAACAGTGAGGTAATGCTATAGGTGTAATGTTGAACTTAGCATTGGTCATCTCGGCTTGGATAGGGAAGTCGAGGAAAGGTCATGGCCATAGGTGTATTGTTGAACTTAGCGATGACTCGGATGCTAGAGGTGTAGTGTTAACTTGGCATCATTCATTTCAGCTTCGATACGGAAGTCTGAAGGAAAGTGACTGTCAGAAGTGTGATATTAACTTAACAGAAACTTGATGTACTGCTTAGAGGTATAATGTTAACTTAAACAGTAGGTTTGTCAGAGGTGTGTGATTGGTAGTCAAAAGTGCATTTTTATCATCATATTTACCATCACATTTTCATATTTATTCATTTAATTCTGCACATTTATTAATAATTTGTAATTTATTGTGTGCAGGCCTCGAATTATTAATTTATTAATAAATAAAGCCTAAAGAGCCCAAAAGCCCAGATCCAAGCCCATATTTGAAGCCCAAGAGTCAAAGTGTAAATATCTATTGTCAAAGTGCAATTATGCAAGGGCTAAAGTTGCAATTATTAAAGATGAGGGAAGGATAGAATTCTACCCAACCCTAAACTCTTGCAGGATGAGGATAAAAGCCAAAGAGAGTGCAAAGATAAAAATTCAAAGAATTCGAATTCAGACTGTACACGTTTTAGTGTTTAAATCATAACTTTTGCTACAGTTATGCAAATCCAATGATTCAAGATGCTCCAAAAAGAAGACTTTAAGACCTACAACTCTTATGTTGATCAAACTTTCCAATTCAATCTGTCGATAAGCTAATTTCGGCGATCAACATGATAAGAAGTTGCAGGACAGATTTGAATTTCTATGGATAAGTGCCACAAGTCTGGAGATAAGATCTTTTTGGGAGAGTTGTACTAGGACTCTACATCTTCCAACTCCTATAAATATCCCTACAGATGCAACACAGAGAGCACACAGAAAAGTCCAGCGAAGAGGCAAGGGCCAAAGTTAGGTTTTTTAGGGTTTTTCTTCTTTCTTTTAGTTTTGTAATTAAGGTTTCTTTTTATTTTCAAGAGAGAGAGAGGATTATATTGAGCGTGACACCGATGTACCTTCCTCGTCTCTGCCATTGTACTGATTAATAAAGGTATTCTTTTATTTTGTTTATTATTCTTATGTCTTGCTTTTATTTTTGTTTTCTCTTCTTTTTCTCTTTGATCTATGTTGGTCTATATGAGCATGTAAGTGATTTCTGAAGCACGAGTATAACGAGTCTTAGCGAGAGCCAATGATATTTCATGGAGATGTTCTCCTCCTCAAGGTGCGTATCAATTCATGCTTGCCAAGACTTGATGATCTAATGCGAACAGGGGACTGAGATCGATCCTATGCTTTATGCGTTCATGCCTCCAAAGCAAGGTAGAAAGTGTTAAGATTTCATGTTATTCTTCAACCAAGGTTAGTATTTCTTTTATTTCATTTTCTTTTCTTTTCTTTTATTTTTGTAGATTAAATCACTATCTCCCAATTCTTTCTTTTCCGATTCATTGTAAATATCACTTCCTTTCTAACTATTTAATAATAAAAGATAATTTTTAGAGATAACTTGCTTAACGCTTCCATCGCAGTCCCTCCTTGAGGATCACGACCCGCATAGCCCTGCTACCGTGGATTAGAACTGAGACTTGCACATCATATTCTAAAATACTATATTTTTGTGTGCAGGAAAAATCAGTCAACAGTGTGATATTAACTTGACAAGGAATCGGCTTGTGCCGAGAACAGTTTGAGGACCTGCCATTCTATGGACGAGAATTGACAAGTGGAATTTGAGGTGCCAGAGGTATAGTGTTAACTTGGCAAATTTGAAAATTGGTTATTCCATGTAAAGGTGACAAGCAAGGTTTGTACTCGACAAGGAATATTCATTACTAGAGGTATAGTGTTAACGTAGTAATGATTGTGTTTAGTGGACCTACCATTCTATGGGTGAGAATTGGTAAGAGATTTTGGAGGAAAGAGTGGATCTAAGTCCACTTAGGATTTTTAGCAAACCCTCAGCTATCAACGGATTTGAGGTGCCTTTACCAACTACCGTTTGAGTTGGGCTAGCCATGCTATTCCCCTCAGCATGATGAGTTGTCGAAGACTTATGTTGGGCTTAAAAGCCAACATTTTCCTCTATCCTTAGCCGTCGGAGGCGTCGGATGTTTGATCAGAGGTGTATTTTTAACTTGATCAGGGGAAGAAAGGAAAGAGTGGAACCAAGTCCACGTAGGATTTTTAGCAAATCCCCAGCTATCAACGGATTTGAGGTGCCTTTACCAACTACCGTTTGAGTTGGGCTAGCCATGCTATTCCCCTCAGCATGATGAGTTGTCGAAGACTTATGTTGGGCTTAAAAGCCAACATTTTCCTCTATCCTTAGCCGTCGGAGGCGTCGGATGTTTGATCAGAGGTGTATTTTTAACTTGATCAGGGGAAGAATACCATTCAAGGATAGTACTTCTTCAGGAATTTGCCATTGATTGGCATCATTAGTGTATCGCCATTTGAGGTTATGAGGCGATATGATCCATTTGAGTAGACTGACTCTACTACAAATGGTCCTTCCCATTTGGGTTGGAATTTACCTTTTGTCTTGTGCGTCATCACCATGGGTCTTCTGACGGCTAAGACAAGATCGCCTTTCTTGAAAGTTCGCACTTTAACTTTCTTGTTGAAGGCTCTGGTGATACGAGCTTGGTAAAGCTCGATTTGCTATTGGGCCTGCAGACGCTTGTCGTCTAAGGCTTCCAATTCCTGGAGTTGCTGTCGGTGCTTCTCCTCGGTTGTCATCTCCGCTGTCAAGGCGACGCGTAGAGATGGAATTTGGATTTCCAATGGAAGAACGGCTTCACATCCGTACAACAAGGAAAATGGCGTGGCTTTAGTTGGGGTTCGCACAGTTGTACGGTAGGCCCATAAGCATTCGCCCAGCTTGTCGTCCCAGTCACGTTGACTTTTCGAGACGAATTTCTTGAGAAGCTTACCAATGGTCTTGTTGAAAGCTTCTGCGAGGCCATTAGCAGCAGGATAGTATGCCGTTGAGGACACACTCTGCATTCTGAACTTAGCGCAGAATCTCTGGAAAGCCTGGCTGATGAACTGAGGTCCATTGTCATGGACAATCCGCCGAGGTACACCAAAGCGGTAAATAACGTGATGTTTCACGAACTTGATCACGTTGGACGATTTAACCTCTTTCAAAGGAATGGCTTCGGCCCACTTTGAGAAGTAATCGGTTATCGCTAGAATGAACCGATGTCCTTTTGATGATGGTGGGCTGATTGGACCAACCACATCCATCCCCCACATTTCAAATGGCCAGGTAGAGGTTGTAGAATGGAGATACCCTGGTGCTTGATGGATGAAATCGCCATGCAATTGGCAGGCGTGACATCTCTTAGCATAGGTGACGGCATCAGCAGCCATCTTGGGCCAATAGTAACCCAATCTTTGGAGTCGATGCGCCAGTTTTGGGCCAGGTTGATGGGCTCCACACATACCGTCGTGGGCTTCTTTCAACACCTCTTGTGTCTCTTTTGGTGAGAGGCAGCGGAGCAAGAGCCCGTCATGCGATCGACGATACAATGTTCGCGTAATTGCATTGTAGTAGAATTTGGGGGCTTTCCTTCGAATGGCAGCCGCCTCTTTGGTGTCTTCAGGCAGGATGCCGTATAAGACAAAATCAATGTAGGGAAATCGCCAGTCTCTAGGCTCTGGACCGGTTGACACTTCAAGTGTTTCCTTGCCGTGATGATCTCCCATTGACCCTGGGTAGTCTTCGAGGGGAATTTTTGGACAGTATATGTCGTAGCTATAGACGAATACTTTCTCTATTGCTCCAGCTGGAAGAGCTAGGGAGGCAGCGAGGGATGCGAGTGCATCCGCATGTGCATTTTGCCTGCGCGGTACATGGTCAATGTAGAAGTTTGAGAACCTCTCGGCCATGTGAATTGTCGCGTTGTAATAGGGTACTAGATCTTCATGTCTGACCTCGTACTCTCCGCGAACTTGGCTGACGATGAGTTTAGAGTCACCGTATGCCTCGAGATTTTTAACGCCAATCTCATCGGCGAATTGCATCCCAATCAAGAGAGCATTGTATTCCGCTACGTTGTTGGAGCAGGGCTCAGTAAGCGAGATGGCTCGGGGGATCACATAGTTCTGTGGGGAGACGAGTACTACTCCTACCCCCGCTACTATATGTCCCTTTTGGCTCGTTCTCGATGCACCGTCGAAGAAAAGTTGCCATACTTGACCTTCGAACGACGTCTGAGTCAGGCAGACTTCGGCGACCTCATCTGGGAGATCCTCGTAGAGTTTGACTGCCCTCGGATCTGGGTGTTCAGCTAAGAAGTCTGCCACCGCTTGTCCTTTAATGGCCTTTTGTGGCAGAAAGTGCATCTCATATTGGGATAGCAATATGGCCCATTTTGCCAGCCGGCCGTTCAATGATGAAGGCTTTGTCATGAGTAACCTCAAAGGGTTAACTTTTGATATGACATTTATAGTTTGGCCCACCAAATAGTGTCGCATTTTCTGAATAGCGAACACCAGTGCCAAACATTCCTTCTCGATCGGGTTGTACCGATGTTCGGCTCCGATCATTGTTCTACTTAAATAGTAGATTGCTTGTTCTTGTCCTTGGTCGTCATTCTGAGCTAGTAGATCTCCCAGAGAATGATCCATTGCTCGAACGTATACCAGGAAAGGCTTTCCGGATACCGGAGCTGCAAGGACTGGTGGTTGGGTGAAGTAGTGTTTGATCTCCTCAAATGCTTCTTGACAAGCGTCGTCCCAAATGAATGAAACACCCTTCCTCATCAGCTTGGCGAAGGGCTGGCATCTCCCGGAGAGGCTTGATATGAACCTGCGGATGTATGCCAGTCGTCCCTGCAATCCTCTGAGCTCTTTGAGGCTTCTCGGGGTTGCATTTCCTGAATGGCGCGAACCTTCTCCGGATCCAAATGAATTCCGGTGGAAGTTACAACAAATCCTAGGAATTTGCCGCTGGCCACCCCTAGGAAGGACTTGGTGGGGTTTATCTTCAATTGATGAGCCCGCATGATGTCGAAGACCATTTTCAGGTCAGCTATGTGATCACCTTTAGTGCGGCTTTTGACCGCAATGTCATCGACATAACATTCCACCGTCTTGCGAATTTGCTGATGGAAGATGGCGTTCATGGCCCTTTGGTATGTTGCCCCTGCATTCTTCAGACCGAAGGGCATGACGGTGTAGCAATATACTCCTAGGGGTGTCCTAAAGGAGGTATGCTTTTCGTCATCAGGATACATCTTGATTTAATTGTATCCTGAGAATCCGTCCATGAAGGACATTCGTTCGAATCCACAAGTATTGTCAATCATAACATCTGTGATTGGCAACGGGAATTCGTCTTTGGGACAGGCCTCGTTTAAATCGCGAAAATTGATGCAAATCCGGATCTTTCCGTTCTTCTTGACAACGGGTACAATGTTGGCCACCCAGTCGGGATGTTGTTCTTCCCTGACGAAGCCAGAATCAATAAGCTTTCTGACTTCTGATTTAATTGCCTCCATTATTTCTGGACGGAACCATCGCTGCTGTTGTTTGACAGGCTTTATGTCCGAATTGATGTTGAGGCGGTGCATAGCCACTTGAGGATCAAGTCCAGGCATGTCCTCATAATTCCAGGCGAAGACGTCTATATACTCTTGTACAAGAGATATTAGATTTTTCTTCTCTGACGGTGACAGGCCGTCACTTATGAAGATGGGCTTAGGATTGACCTCATCTCCTAGGTTGACTTGAACAACCTTATCTTCTGTGGGTGGCTCGCGCTGTTCAAAGCGGGTATCCCAAAGGGTATTTAAATGTTTGATCCAAGGATCTGTATCAGATTGGATCATTTCTTCGTCTCCATCTTCCAGGTGGCTTGTTGAAACCATGTTTACTGAAAGTTTTCTGAAGATGTTGCCGACACTGACATCTGATTCCCAAGATAGATGACGTGTCTGACGAGTAATCGTGGCCTGATGGCCCTCCAGAATCAGAGGCTGACGGAGTCGGAGTTGATACATAACCCAACCCCCTGCGAGTCTGGTGATAATAATCGGGTGCTTTCCCTTTTGGCACAAAGGATCGAAGCAGCGTTCTCCTCCCTTTGCTGAAGTTCAACCCGGGTCTGTTGGTTAGATCATACCCCATGCGCTTCATCATTTTGAGAGCTTTTGGTTCATAATGACTGAGCTGAGGGGATTCCTCCTCGCTTTCTGAGTCTTCACGGGGTGTCGGCTCAGACGAGATTCGCCCAAAGAGGATTGGTTTTTGGCCTTTCCGTCTGGCTGGAACCATAAATATAGATTCTTGCGCATTACCATTATCTTGGTATGTCTCGAAGGATGATTTCACTGGTACATGCAAAGATGTCAAAGCATCCATTGCCGACCAGAGGTCATCGTCCACGTCGGTACTAGTATCCGACGGTATTGAATCAGACGCACACGCAGAAAAATACGCAAAATCTACATCTTCATTAATATACCAACCGCCCACATCGTCGGTGGTATTATCAACATCGAGCTTATTAGTGCTCTTTACAAGTGGTCCTAACTCCCACAGGCACTCTTCTTGCTCGGGCTCAGTGTCAGCCTCATTACCAGAGTCTGGCACCTCTGGTTGTGGGGTTTCACTTGTCTCCACTGGCTCCTGATATAGGAGGGAATCCGTGAAGTAATTCTTGACCCCCTTAAACGGATACCTTTCGGCAATCAACGTTTGAATCTTTCCACTTCCGTCAATGTATTTCATGACTTGGTGGAGAGTGGAGGGAACGATGGAATTGCGGTGAATCCATGGTCGTCCCAACAATAGGTTGTAGGAAGTGTCAGCATCGATGACGTAGCATGTCACTTCCGATTTGAGGGTTCCAATCTGGCATTTGAGCTTGATCTTCCCCATCGGACGGGTGCCATTGGCATTGAACCAGTAGATGGTCGTCTTGGTAGGGCTCAGACGGTGGGTAGGAACGCCCAAATGTTGCATGACCCGCCGAGGCATGATGCTTAATGCGGACCCTGGGTCAACCTGAATGCGGTTCACTTCAGACGATCCAATATACCCTGTGAAGTACAGGGGTCGATTATGCTTTCCTTTGACCTGCATATCATCTGCTGTGAAGGTGATGCAGGGAGCATTTGGGGAGGTGTGGAGGCAATCCTCTACATCTTCCTCCTTCGGCACCTCGGTCATGAAGACCTCAGCATTTGCCAGAGCTTCTTGTAGAGCTTCTCTGGTCGACTTTGACAGTCTAAGGAGCTCATACAAGGTAATGCGTGCCGGGATGTTGGCTAGTTGAGCCAGGACATCAAAGCGGTAAGACATCGTGGATCCTTCCGCTATGCCCTTTGGAAGGGCCCGAGAGAATCGAATCTCTTTCTGTTTATCCACAGGAGGTCTTGTGGAGGGCTTGGTTGGCTCTACAGCCGGTTGTGGAGGGACTACTGCCGTCTCGCCGTACTGCTTCAAATAGGGCTGCCCTGAACGGGTTCCCGCCATCAGTTGGTTGGGCTCTGTGGCCAAGACTATTGTCTCCTCCTCTGAGCCAGTTAGCGAAGGAACATCAGTATCTGCTTCTCGAGAGGAGGCACACACCACATTGCAGGATGAAGCCTTTGCCTTGCCTTTAGACTTCCTGTTGGTCACAGTAGTCCACTGTTGCTCATCGACGAGGCCAGGGTGGACCCACATGGTTTCCCCTTGAGGTGTAGGGACGGGTACCAAGCCTTTCTCCTGCTGCTGATGAGGGTCTGCGTTGATCACTCTCAGCTCTCCTTTCGGGATAGGGATCACTCCCACGGGTGTCGGGGGCCGTATCCCAAACTGGAGAATCGACGTCATGTTAGCCATCACCTGCTTCTGCTCTGGTCGGAGCTTTAATACCTCCGCATCAATCAGAGCCTGAAGAATGTCCTTGAAGACGTAGCAGCTTTTGGTAGGATGTCCCAGCATCCTATGGTACAAGCAATAGGTGGGATTGTCGGTCTTGCCGACTTCCTCAGGGCGCCTAGCTTCAGGGAGCTTCAGCCGGTTGCTCTTGTTGAGTAGTTTAAAGAGCGAGTCGACATGCTCATCCTTGAAGGAGTATTGCTTGTTGGCGCGTGGTTGGCTTGAAGAACCACTCGCCCTGCCCGACTGAGGCTTGGCGGGAGATTTGGTCTCTGTAGCCAAATTATCCTTCCGCTTTGTTTGGAGGGATGTGTCTGGCGCACGCCTCGCTGACCTTTCCGGCCTGGGCTTGCTTTCTTCCGCTCTGACGCGGGCGACAATCTCCTCAGCCTGTTCACCTTGCTGGACCAATTGCTTCCAGGTGCGGCTTTCAGCAACTCCTATCTGAGCTAGGAGTGAGGTTTGGAGATTGTGGCGACATGTTTCCACCAGGGTGGCCTGGGTCATGTCGCTTGGACACCGGAGTGCGACGTTCTGAAATCTTTCCACGAAAGACTTGACGGACTCTCCCTTTCGCTGTTTAGTAGGTAAAAGGGTGGGCATCGTGACTTCAGAGTCATCTTCGAAGAAGCGTGTTAAGAACAGCTTCTCTAAATCGCCCCAGTTCTTAATAGAACCTTCTGGGAGCTTCATAAACCATTCAAAGGCCAACCCTTTCAAGGTGCCGATGAACAGACGTGCCAGGATGGCATCGTTATCCACTACATTCCCTGTTTGGGATTTAAAGTAGTAGATATGCTGGTTGGGTGACCCCTTGCCGTCAAATGCTTGGAGAGTTGGAGCCTTGAACTTAGGAGGGTACGGAACTAAGTCCCACTCAGCCAGATAGGGCCGGACCACTCCTGCTTCTTGGAGGCCTTTACGGTTGGTAAGGGCCTCGAGGCGTTGTTCCAGTTGACTCATTCTTTTAGCATGAGCCTTTCCCGGGTCTTGATCGTCCTTTGTTTGCGATGAGGCATTGGACGAATCTGAAGTAGATCGCAGCGTCTCCACAGAAGGATCGGAATGTGAGTTTTCACCCTTTTTCCCTTTGCCCTTTGAGCTTTTAGGAGGAGGTATCCTCCTATCTTTGAGCAATTGTGCAAGCATCTCCTTGAGGGAGTCGAGAGATTCCTTCTGAGCAAGAATCATATCGAGTTGTTCCCTCTGAACCTGGGCTTGCTGATCTAGGCGCCGGGCCGTATCTTCGGGAGTGCCTGTCATATAGGCAGAAACCTCCTTCTCAATAGAGGAGTTTAAAGCTTGTGATTCCACCACGGCGGAGTGAGAATCACTCATTCTAATGCCCCGGGCCAAGGCATTATAGTCGATTGGGGGAATTGCCCCAGTCCGGGTACGAGTGTGTTGATACACCCCTTCCGGTTCAGAGTCGGACTCCTCTGAGCTGACTGCAAGTCCTTTTCCCTTGCTTCTGCTGGTCATGTTCGTAGTAAGCTCCGGGTATTCAACGTCAGAGAAGGTTCCCCTTCTGTGGGAGCACCTTCTTTTGGCTGACGGGGGAATCAAGGTCGGCTGTCTAACTAAAGACTGCTGGTGCATACTTGATCCGGAACGGCACTCAGAGAGTATTGAGATGAGCCGTTGACAGCAACATGATGAAGTGACCTGATTGGCACTTCTTTTCTTTGTCAAATAATCCCTCAAATCCATGGGAGGGGGATTAAAGAGACTAGCCTCGCAACGTCGAAGACGGGAGGCATCCATGTGCTGCGCAGTCTGGACGCAGGCTTCAGGGACGCAGGCTTCAGGAACGCGGTTCTCGCGTCGCGGCTGTATAACGCGCGTCTGGCGTCTCTGTTGAGATGAGACGCGAGTCTCGCGTTGCTGCCTGGTGCGTCTGGGCAGAGACGTGTGAGAGAGAGTGGGCTGCTGGGCCCCACGCCTGTGAGCACGTGCTTCTTGCGTTTGACGAGACGCCGAAGCTTCACTTTGGCGTTTGGTAAGTTGGTCTTCAGAAGACTCAACTTGAGGAGTTACGCATTTGGGTCGCCAAACGCGGATTTCTCGTACTGGACGTGCCGCGGGCAAAGCGCCAGATTGCATGTCGCGTTCAGCCTCAGTCAGACAACCAATGGTTCTAACTTGGAGTTGACGCGCGCGTCTCCTCTGTCGACGCTCCACGTTTCGATTATGTCGAGGAGGCGGAGAGAAATCGACAATATCCTGATGCTGAACATCAGGGATTTTAAACACGCGGGTCTCCTGAGAGACGCTGACGCGGGTATTCTGCGCGATGCAGTTGGTCGCAACAGTGGCAGTGCTTGAGACCACGCTGGCCTTCTGAGAGGCGTTAACGCGGGTCTTCTGTGCACAAGGGGCAGTAGCAGCGGCGCCCAAGAGAGCCTCAGAACGGGCTTCGGGGCCATTCCCCGCCGAGACCCTAGGGCAGACGCGGGTCTTTGGGCTCTTGGAGCCAGAAGAGAGAAACTCTTCATATTTCGCCTGGTCGAACTCAACCACGAGTGTTTCGACCATCTTGCCTTTACGAAGGACGTCATCCTGCGCCACGGTTTGGTCGTCAGTGACAAACGTGGTCCCCAGCAGAGTCGCCATCTCTTGGTTGACCCGAAAAAGAGACGAGAAAAAGAGATTCGCTGTAAAGTTTTCCTTGAATCAAACGAAAGAAATTACAACAAAAACTTCTCTTTCCTTTCCAGTTACAAGGGAGGGAGGATGTTGAATCTTGAATCCTCCCTTTGTTTAATGCTGGGTTCTTCGTGTGGCGGTGGAGAGTGAATATTGTTCTCCGTTGACCGGATGACCGTCTGGATCGTCAAGGGTCTTCTCTTCGGTCGGTAGAAGGAGTAACTCAGCCCCGTCTACCAAAACTCTAAAAGAGAAGGTAGGCGGAGAGCAACTTGTACGCAGCAAGTTAGCTTGAAGAATCGATCTCTCTCTTTTAATGATCTCCTGTGCCTGATCTCTGATTTCTCTATGCTGCCGTCCGCGTGCCCCTTTGTCGATGCAAACAAGGCTATTTATAGAGATCTCAGGGGTGAACGTGCCTCCTAAAAACGCTCCATAATGGGGGGTAACGTCCCCACTTTCCCGCTATATGGGCGGTGGCTGGCCCAATATTCGGGGCGGTTATAACTGAGACGCGAGTTTGGACCCTCGCGCCTTGATGCCGAGACGCGGGTGTCGAGCCAACGCGCCTTGATGCCGAGACGCGGGTGTCGAGCCAACGCGCCTTGATGCCGAGACGCGGGTGTCGAGCCAACGCACCTTGATGCTGAGACGCGGGGTTTGGACACACGCGCCTTGATGCTGAGACGCGGGGTTCGGACCCTCGCGTCTAGAGCTTAGAACTCTGCTTTAAAGGCTTGTCTGTTTGACATTTTTAGACAACCTACAGTTATGCCCTTAGAATAAATTTGTGCGAGTGTACAAAATATGTAAATAAGATTCACTCAAAGCATCAACCAAGAGATGAGTCCTATTCTACATGTAATGCGAACGTACCTTGCTCCAGCACTCTTCAACAGTAAAATAAAGGAATTGAAAAGACACGTGCCTAATATGCAAACGTCTAATCAATTTTTATCTTTAACATCAAGTATTTTACTGTTGATTAATTAGCAGTAAGCATGGTTATCACAGAACAAAGTTTAACAGAGCAGTAGACAGATATTGCAATTTGCAGGAACCTGCAAAAAGATGGATCAGTAGGGAACTACTCAGGCCGCGGTTTCGCGGCAATTGCCGCGTTTTCGCGGCTCTGAAGTAGGCTCTTGTGCTCTACCTTCGAGGGCAGAGGCACAGAGTTGCTATATATCCACTTCTGCTATTATTTTTCCTGTTCTCCAAACCTGCAAACAGAAAAGAATAAAAGAATTAGTTAATAATTTTTTTTATTAGAGAATAACTTACCGTCCCTCCCCGGCAACGGCGCCAAAATTTTGATTGAGATTTTCCTGCACACAAAAATATAGAATTTAGATTTAGAAGTAAAAGTGTGCAAGGTGCTCAATACTAATCCGCGGTAGCAGTGGCTATGCGGGTCGTGATCCTCAGGGAGGGACTAACGATAGAAGCGTTTGTAAGTTATCTCTAAAAATTATTTTCTTTTATTATTCACAATAGTATATGATATTTACAATGAGAGGGTGAAGAATAAATGTGAGAGAGATGAAGATCTAAACTAGAATTAGAAAGAAAGAAAACTAAAAATACATACCTCTTCATCCTGCTTACCTTTGATCCGTGCGATGATTTACCTTGTCTTGGAAGGCGTACAAGTATGGCATATAGGATCGTCCACCTCCTTGATCTACACTACGAAAATAAAGACAAACTAACGAAGGTTTGTTCATCTCCATAAGCCATCAAGGGCTCTTCTTTGGCTAGGCAATCTCAACGCAATTGGGTCTCATGGTTCACAAGACATTAGAGAGAAAATAGAAGAAAACAAGAACAAAAGAAACACAAGATTAAACAAAAAATAAAGAACATAAAATAACAAAACACAAAACACAAACCTTGATTCGATTTATTAAACAATGGAGGAAAAGCAAAACTTACACCGATTGTCACCCTCAGTACAAGTAGATCTCCTTCCTCCATGAGAACATCATCTCCTCTCAGTTTACAAAAAGGAAAAATAAAAATTACAAAAGAGAAAAGAAAACCTAAACTACAAGAAAGAAGAAAGCCTAAAACCCTAGATTTGGCCCTCTGGCTCTGGACGCTCTTCTCAGTTGCACTGCAGGGGGTATTTATAGGAGCAGAAGGAGGTAGAGTCCCAGTCGAAGTCGTCCACGAAGGCGGTTCCCTGGATATGACTGGATTGCCGCAGAAACGCGGCTTGGGCCGCGTTTCTGCGGCCTTATGGTGGCGGCTGGCCACGCGCCAAAGCGCGTGGCTTCTCCTGGTCCGTCCCTCTGGTCGTTTCCTTCTGGAAGCTGCATCCTGGCTCTTAATCTTTAGATTTGGATATAACTTGGGAATCAAGTTACCTAGATCCCAAATCTTTTATCCACGAATTTGTGATCTTAAATTCTCCTTCTTTGGCTTTTATCCTCATCTGCAAGTGTTTAGGGTTGAATAGAAGTCTATCCTTCCCTCTTCTTTAATATTTGCAACTTTGGCCCTTGTGTATTTGCAATTTTGACAATTGATATTTGCACTTTTGCACTTGGGCTTAAATATGGGCTTTTGGGCTTCTTTTAGGCTTTATTTATTATTAAAATAAGAACTCAAGGCCTGCACACAATAAATCATAAAATATTAGTAAATGTGCAGAATTATATGAATAAATATGAAAATGTGATGGTAAATATCATGATAAAAATGCACTTTTTACTACCAATCACATAGTTAGTTCTAAATTTTCTTTCTTTTACACCTCTTTTTAGAAATTTTTTTTAGATTTTTAATTTATATAGAAACTCTTTTCTTTTCTTTTTATAAAACTTTTTGAATTAAGAGAAATAGTTTTGATTTATTTTTAAGAAAATTAATATTATCTTAGGAATTAGGAAGACCTAAAATTATAAATTTTTAAATCAAGTAAAAATAATAAATTTTGTTTAAATTTTAGGATAAGAAATTAAGATTGAAAAGATAATTTGATCTTGAATTTTTTGCCTTAGATTTATGCACTTCACACTTACACAATTTTTTGGGATTGAAACAAAGACTGAAAATGCTATAAAAATATATATATATAAAAAAAAATGAAATGATGATAATAAAAATCACTTATTGAAGTTGGGTAATTATGCCTCAAGAAGCATGATTATTTATACCTAAAACGGTGGACAAAAATAAAATAATCCCCTTTAGTTTTATGGCCTTATTTACTCGAGTCCTTAAGTCCGACGAATGTTTTCTCATCTGGTGCCTTAAAACTATCTGGTTTGGGAGTCACCGGCTAAAGGCTCACTACCCGGGTAAGCTAAAAAGCCTAAGAAACTTAAGGGAAGAAAAAAATATAATAAGAATAATATAAATAAATGGCATGAAAATTAGAGTTAATATCCTAAAAATTTTCACTGTTCACAAAGTGCATATTTTTTTAAGAGTGCTTTGAAAGATCAAAGAATCGATTAAATTTAAAATTCTTACATTAATTTATAACAAGATTTTACATTTCGACTTAGCTTAAGAAAAAATAATTTTTGGTCTTAGATCACTTTAATTTTCGCAAAAAATATTTTAATACTTTTCTCTATTTCAAAATGCATTTTCAAAGTACTAACATTTGATTTCTTTCTTTATAGATTTTGTGGGTATAATCTGCTGAAAAATCTCTGGAGACAAAACACCTCCTGGTTTAACGGTTTGTTGCACATGCTTAGTGCAATCGCGTCACCTGCAAAAGTGGTATAATAATTTTCTTAGTTTTTTTATTTTGCTCAGGACGAGCAAAAGATAAGTATGGGGTGTGATTAGTCTCTAAAACTGTATATGTCATACCACATCTTCACATTTATTTAATATTAAATTCTGCTAATAATATCTCTTTTGTATGTTTCTAGGTTCATGGCATGAAATGAAGAAGAAGACCCAAAATCACCATTTAATTGGTGATTAAAAGCCTATAAAGATAGCCATTGACTTTGGAGGGTGGTTTCATCAAAACTGGAGGCCCAAATTCAGAAACCAGGACATGCAGCCGACAGGGGGACAAGCGGGCAGCAGGCGGCACTGCGCGTGCCGCCCTGGTAGAGTCGCGGCGTTTTCGCAGCTCTTGTGTGGAGCCGCGTGCCAAGATTTGACGCGTGGCTTCGTACAGGTCTCCTGGTGCCCCCTTTTGCCTATAAAAGCCCTGGGATTTCTAGAGCATCGGGAAGGAGGAGTTTTGAGGTGTTTTTAGGTTAGTTTATAAGGTTTTCTCCTTGTTGTAGTTTAGGGTAGTTTAGTTTAGTTCTTCTTCTTCCTCCTTTGTATTTTTTATTTCTTGTAAATCTTGTAATAGGAGAGAGAATGGTACACGAGTAGAAAGCAAGAGTGCTTGTAATGGAGGGTGACAATCTATGAAATGTTCTCTCGTTACCTCTCCTTATTTTCTTCTCTCTAAATCCCTTTTACATGTTTAACTAATTTTCTCTCATGGCAACTAACTACTAACCACTAACTTGCTAACTCCTTACTTGATAATCTACATGAATCTAATAGCCTCTACTTAGTCTTGCTCTTGCAAGAGCCATTGATGGCTCATGATGATAGATTCTAATACTCTAACATCCCAATACTCTTACAAGCTAATATTACTTTATTCCATTGCTTACTCTTGTTTAGTTTTGATGGTTTAAGTGTAGCCTGAACTTGTTTTGTTGAGTTTGGATGTGATGAGTTATATATGGGTCATGCTTTGAAACGCTCTTAAACCAAGAACTAGTGATGACCAAGGATACATGTAAGACAACTATCACTATAAGGTTAGCATGGTTAGTGGAGCCATTAGTAATTAGTAGCCATGAGTTTTCTTTTCTTTTTACTTTGTTTTAGATAGATCTCAAAATCACAAAAATCATCTTTTCTATGTTTCCCACTTCTTCGTGTTTTACCGTACTCTTCTCTTTTCATCCTTTGTTTACTTTTTTTTCATTCTTTAAAATATAGAAAAATTATTAATACACACATGAACATATCGATAAAGCTTCTATCGCTTCCCGTCCCTGTGTGTTTGATCCATTTAGCCTTTATGCTATAATAGAAGTATCGAGGAAGCCAAAGCACGCACTTTTAACTCTTAATTTCAAAATGACATTTTTCGTGTACGGTTTTCCCCCGATCACCCACTACGTGTGCGCGGCCCGCCCTATCCTGGCCCCGATAGGGGATCGATCCTTTTTGGACTAGGCTACAAGCGGGCGCAGATGCAAGTGCGAGCATGGGCTGTATGTGCAAGTCGGTCGACTACCCGGCCGGCCGAACATTTTATAAGAGTTTCTATTTCTCTATTTTGGTCGACTATTGTGTCTGCAAAAAGAGCAGATACTTAGGTCGGACGATTGCCCAGTCGACCGGAAGTCGAAAACAGCCTATATTAGCTGCTTTTGAAATAGATCCCTAAATCTCCACTTCTTGTCCTCCTTGCTACAGATTCTCTCTTCACCCATCTTCATATCTTTCAAAATCCAGCCATTAGAATTTCTCAAATATTTCAAGGAATCTTCATCTTGTGAAGGAATTCATCATCTATTTGTAGTAAAAGTTTCTCAATTTCACTGTTTTTTTTTCAAGTTCTTCCAATTTCTATTTTCCATCTTAGTTTTTTTTTCAATTCCTACTGTTTCTATTGGTGATTCATCATGTCATCCAATAGAACAAGAATTAAGAAACCTGATAAATCCAAATAAATTGAAATTGAGCCAAACCCCTAATCTTAAACCCTTTGTTTCTGAGAGTGCTAGGTATAAGCATTCTATGCTTTGTAAGAAGTAATTATTTTTGATATATCTATTATTCTTAATGATTTTGAACATCTGCATCTTGCTGAAATCCTTAGGGCAAATTAACTTGAATATTTTGTCTCCATCAAAGAACAAGTTTACCCCAAAATGGTTGTCATATTTTGATAATGATGTTCTCACTTTAGGGTTAGTAACAAAAAAGTCCCCCTAGAAATCTTTCGTCGCATTCTTCATCTTTCATTCGAGGGAGCCAACATATATGATTATAATCCTGAAGACTTTGAATATCTTGATAATGAGACTTCCTACAGTTTGATCATTATTGCTTGGGCCCCATGAAAAATTGGGATGGTTTCTCCAACCAGGATTGTAGGTGGGCGAATATGGATTGTTGGCGGGCGGATTGTTGGTGGGCCTTGTGAAGGCCGCACTCATATGTTCGGGCAAGCTTTGATGCGCGATAAAGACAGGACATTCCTCGAACACATGGTTCATATCTTGACAATAAGTACAGCCTGCCGAAGATGTTGGGCTGACTTGGTTCACAGAGACTGGCTCTTTAGTTTCAAGGGCCTCTAGTCTTCGCATAACAGCAGCTAACTTAGCGTCGGTTGCTATGTTGGCCTCAATGGAATGGATACCTCCTTTAGAAGAAGTAGGGTCATTAGTCTTATGTTTTTCCAGAGTAGGTTCCCATTGGATGGTATTTTTAGCTAATTGCTCATACAATAACCATCCATCAGTTTCGTCCTTTTTCAGAAATCCTCCTTGGCACATGGATTCTAACAATGTCTTAGTTTGATATTCTAATCCATCATATAGAACTTGGCAAAGTCGCCATTTCTCTATCCCATGGTGAGGGCATTGGGCAAGGAGGTCCTTGAAACGTTCGAAATATTTCCAAAAGGGCTCATTGGCTGTCTGCTTAAACTGTAGGATGTTCTTCCTAATCAATGCAGTCTTGTGAACAGGATAAATTTCTTTAAGAATGCTTTAACAAAATTATCCCAAGAAGATATTGAACCAACCTCTAGACTGTATAGCCATTTCTTTGCTAAATCCTTCAAAGCAAAGGGAACAAACCTAAGTTTGATGTCATCTTTTCCTAACTTAGGAATATTCATCATGAGACATACTTCCTCAAATTCCCTTATGAAGAAGTATGCATCCTCGGAATCAAGTCCATGAAATTTCAGAAGGGTGTTGATGTATTGTGGCTTAAGCTCAAATGGGTCAACACCTGCATCGGTAAGCTTGATGCAAGAAGAAAGAGAGGTCCTGATAAGATAGATCCTATCTTGGAGTGATATTGGTTGTACCATGTGTGAGTCGGGCTTGAGCTCGGGTGGTGAACTAGTCCTAGTTAGCCTGGATGTAAGTTGGTCTCTCGACCAAGTGGGCATACACAATTAGCAAACAAGTTCACCCAATCAACCAAAAAAAAAAGAAAAACAAACAAAAATCCTATTCTAGGGTAATCCTTGACCTAGACGATTCCTAACTTTAGACTGTCCTTAGGAGGTCTATTGTCGACGTTAACCACAAGCTAATCGGCCAGGTAGGTGGCAAGACCGGTGGGAGGTTTTCCGTCAGAGACGTTCCTTAATTAAATAACCACCGTTCTTCGGGCTTTCGGCCCTCAATCCCCTGCCTAGACACCGATTTGACAAGGGTTAATTTCGAACAATTTTCCTCCTTCGGTCAATCTCCTATTGAGTCCGAGTTAACCTAGGGCCAACGTCTAGTCAAATTTTACTTAAAGTTAGGGTTGTGAGTGTGACGGATATGATTTTTGGGCCAAGGATGGGTGATGAAATCCCCACCTTATCTTTTTTATGGGTTATGCCCTTAAGATGAATTAGTGTACGTGTAAAGCTGTAGAAAAGTAATCACTCAAGAAAGCAGTAAACAACCAAGAGTGTTTCCTAATCTATATGCTATGCAAACGTACCTTGTCGCCAGCACTCTTCAACAGAATTAAAAAAAATGTAAATAGACACGTGCCCTAAATGCAAGAGTCTAAATTTTTTTTTTTATTTTCAACAAATGGGTTAATGTTATTAATTAGCAGTTGTAGAGTGATCACAGAGAAATTTAATCACAGCAGTAAGCAGATTTTGCAATTCTGAGCAACCTGCAGAAATTTTGATGAGTAGTTAACTACTCTTGCCGCGGAATTGCGGCTATTGCCGCGGATCCGCGGCAAAGAAGTAGGCCCTGATGCTCTACCTTCGAGGGCAGAGGCACAGAGTTGCTATGTGTCCTCGCTGCTGCTTTGTTTTCCTATTCTCTGTATCTGCAAACAGAAAGAATAAAAAATGATTAGATTGAGGAAATCGTGCCGTTCCTTCCCCGGCAACGGCGCCAAAATTTGATTGAGAAATTAAGAATTTGTGAATAAAAAGAATGAAGTGTAGATTTCTTAGTCTCAATGCGAATCCGCTGTAGCAAGGGCTCAAGCGGGTCGTGATCCTCAGGGAATGATGTGATGCAAGCTTTTCGACCCGATTCCTCTGTATCTTCAAAATAAGAGAAAAGACATTAGATTTGAGATATATGATATGAAAGATGTGGTTTTGCTGATCTTCTACCACAACCCTATTGCAAGTTAAGGAGATTGATCATCATAATGAGATGTAAGTAATTCACCCTAGGTTATTATGAATAATTCAAGCAAGAGAAACCAATACAAGATTCTAACTAAGTTACATTATTAAAAACTAAACTATGGTCCAACCTAACATCTAGGTACAGCTTAAGAGAAGAATAATCTTAAATTTAGGCTGTCCTAATTTTTAAGTTTGAAGTCATGAAGAGTCTTTTAAATATGTAACCTAGATTAAGAAGTCTAGTTATCTGTTTAATCTTCAAGAAAAATAATTATTAAACCTAGGGTTTCTAGAGATGGTCATCAATCCGATCAAAGCTTAACTGCTCTAGGGTTGCTTTAAGAATCTCAGTAAACCACTAGAGGAAATTAGTTCATCATTTTTTTTATCTTTTCAATTTATTTTTTTTTATGTTGTTTAATAAGAAAGATTGCAAAGAAGCAAAGAAAAAGAAAACCAGAACAGATCACAGAGAATAAAAATAACTCAAAAGATAATGAAAGAAATGGGAAAAAGGTAACCTTTATTGCAGAATAATCCTCCAATTACAAAGCTCCTTCTTCTCCACAACGTGCATGAAATGAAAATTACAATCTTGCAGAAATTTAAAGAACAATGGCTAAACGAAAACCCTAATAGTCTCTGGATCCCCTCTCTGCTGCGCCTGCAGGGATATTTATAGGTGCAGAATGTGATAGAGTCATGCATAAACCTTGCTACGAAATCTGGTAATCTGCTTCATCCACAATGCCGCGGAAACGCGGCTTGGGCCGCGTTTCCGCGGCCAACAGTGGAATCAGGCCACGCGCTTTGGCGCGTGGCTTCTTCTGGTCCATCCGTTGGGGCGTATGCTTCTGGAAGCTGCATCCTGGCTCTTCATTCTGGATTTTTGAGATAACTTAGAAATCAAGTTACCCTAATCCAGATTCCTTCAAAAAACAAATCTCATCCTTGCACATGTATTTATCCTCATCCACCAAGCATTTAGGATTGGATAGAATTCTATCCTTTCCCTCTTTGTAGTATTTGCAATATTTACATCTTGTATTTGCACTTTGACTTCTTGTAATTGCATTTTTGCACCTGGGCTTGGACTTGGGCTTGGATATGGGCTTTTGGGCTTCTTTAAGCTTTAATTCTTTATTTAATTCAACACTCAAGGCCTGCACACATTAAATAACAAAATATTAATAAATGTGCATCATTATATGAATAAATGTGAAAATGTGATAGTAAATATGATGATAAGAATGCATTTTCCACTACCAATCACACCCCCACACTTATCTTTTTGCTCGTCCTCGAGTAAAAATCAAAAAGAAAAAGAAAATCTAATCTAACTAACTCACTTTCGTAGGAATCATGGTTGCACTTAGCATGTGCAACAAGCCGTTAAACCTCTAGGTTACCCTAGAGGACGAGTGTTGTCTCGTGAGGGTTTTCAGCGGATTACACCCACAAAATCCATAAAGAGAAAAATATTTGACTTATATCGGAAGAGACTAAGTAGTCTAAAAGTTTTAGGATTATCATTTTTATTCATTCTTTAAACTTAGTCTTAATAAAGTAAATTGTTTTTCATTTAAGGTAAGGATTTAAAATTGAATGTTTGTATAGTCTTTTTCGTTACCAAAAGTCATACGCACCCTTGTGAATCTAAGAATACCTTAACTTAGACTCTCATGCCTCATGATTATTATTATTGATTTTTTTTTTATATATATAACTCATCTAGTTTTCTTTCGTGTAAGTATAAAGGCTTCTTGAGGCCCTCATACCTAACTAATTGATTGTTAGATGTGTTAGTACATATATAATATTTCTTAGTTTAGGCTTTCTAATCCACCCATGTAGCGAACTTAAAGTCGGTAACTCCCAAACCGGTAGGCTTTAGGGCACCAGGTGAGAAAACACCCCGCGGACTCAAATTCGAGTGAACTAGGTCACAAAACTAAGGTTTTATTATTTTTTTTTTACACTCACCTTTAGGCGTGAATACTTATGCTTCTTGAGGCACATGTATCCAGCTTAATTAGTGAATTTCCTTTTTTTTATATATATATATATGAGGCACAAGGGTCTTTGTCTTAGAATCCTAGATTAGGTATGCACATTTCATTAAGGTAAAAATCAAGACTAATTAATTATTCAATTTCTCCTCCTATACCTAAAATTTAAACAATTTATTTATTTTGACCAAGTTTTTAGAAATCCTAATCATGATTTTCCTAATCCTTAAAACTAACTTAGGTTTCTTTCAAAAAATAAGTCAAAATACTGTCCTTTTTATAAATTTTTTTTATTATATATATATATATATATTTATTTATTTTTATGTTAGAAATGTTAGAACAAATAAAGAGAAAAAGAGAGAAAAATAATTTTTTTTTTATAATAATGTTAAAATATAAAGAAATAAAAGATTTTTTTTATTTTATATATATATATTTTTTTAATTAATTAGTTAGTCTTTAGTTAGTCTTTTCTATGTTAGTAAACCCTCCCCCACACTTATCTCATGCATTGTCCTCAATGTATGAAATGCAAGAATGCATGAAGTAAAGTGTAAAGAGAAGCAAAGAATAATAGTATACCATTATGCACAACACATGTATCACTCTCACCTAGAGTTGCTTAGGATTCATTCCTCTAGCTCGCTTCCCATCATTCCAATGGGTTCTCTTTATAAAGCATAATGGGGATACCAACATTTTTGTTTTAACTCTCTTTCTCCCCCAGTTTCATCTTCTTTAAGCTCTTCCTCATCATATGTCCACATCCATTATTCAAAAATTCATCACACCTTTCAGTTGGAACTTCCTTACTATGAATGCCGAGAAATTCTAGCTCAGTTCCGTACATCTCCTCAAAACTCAAATCAACACTTTTCCCTGGAAGTGAATAATTAACCAATATCTCCTTAATCGATGTATCTAAACACAAGAGTTCTTCTTCAAAGAGGCTTTCGAAAGTTAAGTCAATCTGAGGTTCTTGAACTATATTCTCATGCGATATTTCAGTGCTTGGCTCTTCGAAGATACTTAGATCAAATCTTCGTTTTTTAAAGGGAACTTTAAAAGTATAATCCCCAACATGTGTCATCTTATCACCAAAATCGCACTTATCCTCAAATAACTTGTCAAGAAATAGAGACTCATTTTCACTTTCTTTTTCACAAATGTTCTCAATGAAGTTCACCTCAAATGTTTGGTTTTTTATCTTACGAGATTGGTTTTCCAGGTTGAAGACATTGACCTCTTTAGTCATGTTTCCAAAGGTCAACCTCATGGATCCATTCCTACAATTTATGATCGCATTGGCAGTTGCAAGGAACGGACGTCCTAAGATAACGGGAGTTTGAGACCGAGGAGTGGATACAAGTTCGGTCTCCAGAACAACAAAATCTACTGGGTAGATAAACTCCCCAACTCGGATGAGCACATCGGTAATTTCTCCTTTGGGAATTTTTACGGATCGGTCAGCTAATTGGATTGTAACCTTAGTCGGACTAAGCTCGCCCAACCCAAGTTGTTGGTAGACTGAGAAGGGGAGTAAGTTGATACTTGCTCCCAAATCAAGAAGTGCATGCTTAATTGCAGTTTGACCTATTGTGCAAGAGATGGTCGGGCAACCGGGATCCTTGTATTTTACAGGGATTTGATTGGACAATAGCTCACTAATGTTAGTGGCTAGAAAAACCTTCTTGGGCACATTAGTCTTTCTCTTCTTTGTGCACATGTCCTTAAGAAACTTAGCATAACTAGGGACTTGTTGGATTGCATCAAGAAGAGGTATATTGATTTTGACTTGATTAAAAATCTCACGTACCTTATCCATTTGTGCACATTGCTTATCTTTAAGCCTATTTGGGTAGGGTGCGATGGGCTTGTGCTTATCTTCGGCTGACTTGTCTTTTTTAGTGTTGTTGGCATCAAGTTGAGATGGAGTTGGATCAGGCAAGCTGAATGCTTGTTTAGAACTTGATGGTGTTGATACTTGGTTATCAACTTATTTTCCCGACCGCAATGTATGAATCGCATTGCAATGACTCATATGATTCTCTTGAGCCATGTGAACTTGACTAGAGTTCTTAGGATTTGGGAATGGTTGACTAGGTAGAGTACCCTTTTGCCTTTCTTGCTGATTCATTTGCATCTCTATCCTAGTCAAGACTTGAGCCAGCGTGTCGTTGCTTTTAACCATAGTGTCCACCTTTCTTTCCAGATTGGAGAGCCTTGTTTCCATTTGTGAATATTGGAAAGAGGGTGGAGGATTTTGATAGGGCGAACTTTGGAAATTGTTGGAGAATTAGGGCCTAGTTTGATCATTATTGCTTGGGCCCCATGAAAAATTGGGATGGTTTCTCCAACCAGGATTGTAGGTGGGCGAATATGGATTGTTGGCGGGCGGATTGTTGGTGGGCCTTGTGAAGGCCGCACTCATATGTTCAGGCAAGCTTTGATGCGCGATAAAGACAGGACATTCCTCGAACACATGGTTCATATCTTGACAATAAGTACAGCCTGCCGAAGATGTTGGGCTGACTTGGTTCACAGAGACTGGCTCTTTAGTTTCAAGGGCCTCTAGTCTTCGCATAACAGCAGCTAACTTAGCATCGGTTGCTATGTTGGCCTCAATGGAATGGATACCTCCTTTAGAAGAAGTAGGGTCATTAGTCCTATGTTTTTCCGGAGTAGGTTCCCATTGGATGGTATTTTCAGCTAATTGCTCATACAATAACCATCCATCAGTTTCGTCCTTTTTCAGAAATCCTCCTTGGCACATGGATTCTAACAATGTCTTAGTTTGATATTCTAATCCATCATATAGAACTTGGCAAAGTCGCCATTTCTCTATCCCATGGTGAGGGCATTGGGCAAGGAGGTCCTTGAAACGTTCGAAATATTTCCAAAAGGGCTCATTGGCTGTCTGCTTAAACTGTAGGATGTTCTTCCTAATCAATGCAGTCTTGTGAACAGGATAAAATTTCTTTAAGAATGCCTTAACAAAATTATCCCAAGAAGATATTGAACCAACCTCTAGACTGTATAGCCATTTCTTTGCTAAATCCTTCAAAGCAAAGGGAACAAACCTAAGTTTGATGTCATCTTTTCCTAACTTAGGAATATTCATCATGAGATATACTTCCTCAAATTCCCTTATGAAATTTCGGAAGGGTGTTGATGTATTGTGGCTTAAGCTCAAATGGGTCAACACCTGCATCGGTAAGCTTGATGCAAGAAGGAAGAGAGGTCCTGATAGGATAGATCCTATCTTGGAGTGATATTGGTTGTGCCATGTGTGAGTCGGGCTTGAGCTCGGGTGGTGAACTAGTCCTAGTTAGCCTGGATGTAAGTTGGTCTCTCGACCAAGTGGGCATACACAATTAGCAAACAAGTTCACCCAATCAACCAAAAAAAAAAGAAAAACAAACAAAAATCCTATTCTAGGGTAATCCTTGACCTAGACGACTCCTAACTTTAGACTGTCCTTAGGAGGTCTATTGTCGACGTTAACCACAAGCTAATCGGCCAGGTAGGTGGAAAGACCGGTGGGAGGTTTTCCGTCAGAGACGTTCCTTAATTAAATAACCACCGTTCTTCGGGCTTTCGGCCCTCAATCCCCTGCCTAGACACCGATTTGACAAGGGTTAATTTCGAACAATTTTCCTCCTTCGGTCAATCTCCTATTGAGTCCGAGTTAACCTAGGGCCAACGTCTAGTCAAATTTTACTTAAAGTTAGGGTTGTGAGTGTGATGGATATGATTTTTGGGCCAAGGAAGGGTGATGAAATTCCCACCTTATCTTTTTTATGGGTTATGCCCTTAAGATGAATTAGTGTACGTGTAAAGCTGTAGAAAAGTAATCACTCAAGAAAGCAGTAAACAATCAAGAGTGTTTCCTAATCTATATGCTATGCAAACGTACCTTGTCGCCAGCACTCTTCAACAGAATTAAAAAAAAATGTAAATAGACACGTGCCCTAAATGCAAGAGTCTAAAATTTTTTTTTATTTTCAACAAATGGGTTAATGTTATTAATTAGCAGTTGCAGAGTGATCACAGAGAAATTTAATCACAGCAGTAAGCAGATTTTGCAATTCTGAGCAACCTGCAGAAATTTTGATGAGTAGTTAACTACTCTTGCCGTGGAATTGCGGCTATTGTCGCGGATCCGTGGCAAAGAAGTAGGCCCTGATGCTCTGCCTTCGAGGGCAGAGGCACAGAGTTGCTATGTGTCCTCGCTGCTGCTTTGTTTTCCTGTTCTCTGTATCTGCAAACATGCAAACAGAAAGAATAAAAAATGATTAGATTGAGGAAATCGTGCCGTTCCTTCCCCGGCAACGGCGCCAAAATTTGATTGAGAAATTAAGAATTTGTGAATAAAAAGAATGAAGTGTAGATTTCTTAGTCTCAATGCGAATCCGCTGTAGCAAGGGCTCAAGCGGGTCGTGATCCTCAGGGAAGGATGCGATGCAAACTTTTCGACCCGATTCCTCTGTATCTTCAAAATAAGAGAAAAGAGATTAGATTTGAGATATATGATATGAAAGATGTGGTTTTGCTGATCTTCTACCACAACCCTATTGCAAGTTAAGGAGATTGATCATCATATTGAGATGTAAGTAATTCACCCTAGGTTATTATGAATAATTCAAGCAAGAGAAACCAATACAAGATTCTAACTAAGTTACATTATTAAAAACTAAACTATGGTCCAACCTAACATCTAGGTACAGCTTAAGAGAAGAATAATCTTAAATTTAGACTGTCCTAGTTTTTAAGTTTGAAGTCATGAAGAGTCTTTTAAATATGCAACCTAGATTAAGAAGTCTAGTTATCTGTTTAATCTTCAAGAAAAATAATTATTAAACCTAGGGTTTCTAGAGATGGTCATCAATCCGATCAAAGCTTAACTGCTCTAGGGTTGCTTTAAGAATCTCAGCAAACCACTAGAGGAAATTAGTTCATCATTTTTTTTTATCTTTTCAATTTATTTTTTTTTTTATGTTGTTTAATAAGAAAGATTGCAAAGAAACAAAGAAAAAGAAAACCAGAACAGATCACAGAGAATAAAAATAACTCAAAAGATAATGAAAGAAATGGGAAAAAGGTAACCTTTATTGCAGAATAATCCTCCAATTACAAAGCTCCTTCTTCTCCACAACGTGCATGAAATGAAAATTACAATCTTGCAGAAATTTAAAGAACAATGGCTAAAAGAAAACCCTAATAGTCTCTGGATCCCCTCTCTGCTGCGCCTGCAGGGATATTTATAGGTGCAGAATGTGATAGAGTCCTGGATAAACCTTGCTACGAAATCTGGTAATCTGCTTCATCCACAATGCCGCAGAAACGGGGCTTGGGCCGCGTTTCCGTGGCCAAACAGTGGAATCAGGCCACGTGCTTTGGCGCGTGGCTTCTTCTGGTCCATCCGTTGGGGCGTATGCTTCTGAAAGCTGCATCCTGGCTCTTCATTCTAGATTTTCGAGATAACTTAGAAATCAAGTTACCCTAATCCAGATTCCTTCAAAAAACAAATCTCATCCTTGCACATGTATTTATCCTCATCCACCAAGCATTTAGGATTGGATAGAATTCTATCCTTTCCCTCTTTGTAGTATTTGCAATATTTACATCTTGTATTTGCACTTTGACTTCTTGTAATTGCATTTTTGCACCTGGGCTTGGACTTGGGCTTGGATATGGGCTTTTGGGCTTCTTTAAGCTTTAATTCTTTATTTAATTCAACACTCAAGACCTGCACATATTAAATAACAAAATATTAATAAATGTGCATCATTATATGAATAAATGTGAAAATGTGATAGTAAATATGATGATAAGAATGCATTTTCCACTACCAATCATGATCCTCTCCTCATTTATTGTCTTCTAAAAGGCATTAGAGTTAACATTCTAGACTCATTGTTAACTACATGTTTTATGAAAATCTTCTTATTTTGAGTAGGAATCTCCCTTTTGGGATGATGATTACTCATCTACTTAGGTACTTCAAGATTGATCTCCCTTTTGAGACTGCTTTTGCTCCTTTTGTGAACATTGATCGCACTCTTTTAAAGAAGATACAAGCAGGTGCTCGTGAGCATGTCAATGTCTCTCAGGCACCTCCTCCACCTCAGTTTGATTCTAGTTCATCATCTTCATCTATCCAATTCATTACCTTGATGGATAAGATGAATTCTCTTGAGCTTAGTACCTCCTCCTCTTCTGAGAAATTTCTCGCTAACCAAGCGGGATTATGGAATGATATCTCTTATGTTTGCTTGACAATTCGTTATCTCCAAACATGCAATAACAACACTTATCCCAAGCAAGAGTGGTCTCTTCTGATGCCTTATGGCTATGCTCAGCCATTACCCCCTTTAGGCTCTTCTTTTGATCCATGAATTGCACCCTCTGACCTGACAGATGTTTAACATCTGGTTGTTGATCCTCCAGATGATCTTTGCTTTGCAGCAGACACGAACTTCATCGAAGACCAAGACTGATCCCTCCTTTATGATGTTGACAAAAAGGGGAGAAATATTTGGAGTTGGAGATGAGTTGGAGACCTCAGGAGATCTTAAGATATGCTATCTTCTATAATTTCTATGAACTTTTGTTAAAAAAATACTTGGTTTGTAATACTTTTGTTTAAACTCTTTGAGTTTGAATTATGGCTTGTAATATGGTTTGTGAACAGACTCTATGCTTATGCTTTAATTATGATGCTTTGGATTATGGTATGAGTAGTCCTCTAGATTTCTTTTGTGTTATCTTGATATACCTCTTTGATATGTATTTTAGAGGTGGATGGTTTGGTTGGCTAGAGGCTATTTATGCATACCATTTCTTATTGACTATTCCTTTGTATGCATCTTAGAGCGTAAATTGATATATCTTTTTGTATTTCATACAGACTTCATTGATACATTTATTATACATTTCTTCAGGGAAAGCTTTATAAGAAGCTTTTTTTTTTTTAAATAACTCCATTAGTTTTGTTATCATCAAAAGGGGGGTTGTTGACCAAAGATCCATCACTTTAGTTTAGATGATGATTATCTCATGTAGTTATTATTATATTAATAATCTTTTTGAGTGTTCAATCTTATAGGTTTAACAAGATCTTAGTGTATTTGCCTAGCTTCAACAAAGGACTCAAAGTTAAGCTTGAAGCTAACACAAGTTGATTCAAGAGTGTAAGCACTAGGAACACACAATATACTCAAGAAGGAGTCAAGCTCAAGGAATCAAGTTTAGATGCGTTGACGCATCTCAAGAATAGTAGTAATTTCTATATTTAGTTTCTCAAAATCTTGTTTAGAGTTTGGAAGGCTCGTAAATATACACACAAAAAAAAATTAATTTCAAGATTTCTTGCAAAAGATCAAAAGAATTTTAGTTTTGAGTTTTTTTTATAGAAATTCATTTCTGAGAAAAACGAGTTTCAAAAAGATTTATTTCAAAATAACTTTGTTATTGCGAAAAGAAGTTTCAAGAGCTTGTATGTCATGTTGATTTTTGATCACATGGACTTAGTCAAAAGAATTTATATAAACTTATTTTTGCAAGATTTAACAAAGTGTATTTAAAAGATTTCTCAAAATGGTTTTGTTTTAAAATTTGGTTGAGCCGATCGACCGCCCGGTCGACCGCAAATAGAGCCAGTTGAGCTTGCTCTGTCAGTCAACCGCCCAGTTGACCGGATATGCATAGGCTTGTGCACGTTTTCAAGCTGTACATGTCGGTCGACCGACCGGTCGACAGCAGAACCTTGCGGGACTTTTTGTTAGTCGATCTCGGTCGATCGATCGGTCACCAACAGAGCTGCAGAGCTCTCCGCTTGAGCTCGGTCAACCGAGCGGTCCACCAGAAACTCCCACGACTCTTTTTCTAGCCGTTGGCGATCGACCGCCCCATCGATCGACAACTGCACAAAAACGTGATTTTTTGCTTTTAACGGCTATATTTTGTTTTGGACTATTATGGATTAAATCTAAATGGTTATTTTATGTTTTAAATGTCTATTTTTGGTTTTCTATAAATAAGGCCACTGTAGAAATCCTAAAAATAATTAAAAACAAATTTACAAGATTTTTCAAGTTTAGAGCCCTAAAATCCAAATTTCTCTTTGCTTTGTGCTTACATTTCAAAGCCTATAGAAGTTTTCTCACCAACACAATTTTAAGATTCCATTCTCTACTCCAAATTATTGGATTGTGTTTGTTGAGCATTTGTGATCTTGAAGAGATCACCATTTCCTTGTATTGTTGAAGCTTGTTGTGGTTGCGGCCTCGTAGAGCTTGCGGGATCGGATCGTTGGGTGTAAGAGAATTAAAGTATAATGAAAATCATTCATTGCGGTGAAGGCAATGATATAGAGCAAGTGGCTCGAACCTTGTAACACATCTTGGCGTTTGTGTTTGAAATTTTCTCTGTTAGCTTAACTCTTTTTACTTGCTTGTGCTAATACTTACATATTGTTTTATATGTTGTCTTAGCTAGTTTTTATTTCCGCATTGAGTTTTTTGTTTGCCATTAGTGTTAGCCATCACCTATTCACCCCCTCTAGGTGATTTCAATTTTCATAAGCTGTCTTGAATAGCAGTGCCTACAATTTTTTGGTATACAAATCAGAAATATTGGATACTCATATAAACATGATTATTGAATCAAGAGATGTTGTTCTCTTTGAAGACATCTTTTCATACAAATAGAAAGAAACAAGACTTCTAGAAAAAGAATAGATGAAACAATGTTCACAATAATTAATGCAGAAGTTGAACCAAGGAGTAAGAAATTGAGAATCTCTAAATCCTTTCGTCAAACTTCGCAACATATGACATCGAAAGCGAGCCACAAATATTTAAGGAGTCCAAATCTACCCCAAAAGCACAAATATGGAAAGAAGCTAAAATAGACTTCTAAACAGCAGTATGAAAAGTTGAATAGTGTCATGATCAGGTTTGGATTCACTATCAACAAATACGACAAGTTTTTTTACATTAAAATAGTTGAAAAATGTATAAATCATTGTATGTCTCTATATAGACGACATGTTGATATTCGGGACTAATATTGAAGTTATTTAAAATGATGTTATTTAACAACTTTGATATGAAGGATCTGAGTGTTGCTGATATAATTTTAGGAATTAAAATTACTAGAATACTAGATGGAATAGTCTATCTCAGTCATATTACGTGGAAGAGATGATAGAAAGATTCAATGAACATGGGATCAAAGGGAATACAATTTTTTTTCTCCCACACATCCATCTTCACAATAATATAAGAACTGAAAAGCGACAGTTGGAGTATTCTCAAAGCCTAATATATTTAATGAATTGCATAAGACCTGATAAAGCTTACGGTGTAAGCAAATTGAGCAGGTATACTAGTAATCTCAATGACGATCAGTGGACTGCCCAACTACGAGTAGTGGGCTACTTGAAGAATACCAAAGAGAATGTCTTGAGATATAGGAAGTATCTACATGTACTTGAAGGGTACAGTGATGCAAACTAGATTGCAGATTTCGAGAAATCAAAATCAACTAGTAGATATATCTTTACTCTCGGAGGTGCGGTCGTATCTTGAAAATTCTCCAAACAAACGTACATAACCCGTTCTATAATTATAAGAATTTATAGCCTTGAATAAGGCTGGAGAAGAAACAGAATGGCTTCGATAATTTTTGTAGGATATACCACTGTGACCCAAACTAATGACCGCCATATGCATTCACTATAATAATCAAGCAGCGATATATAATGCACAAAATTCTGTGTATATCGATAAGTCTAGATACATCCCTCGGAGACATAACACTGCTAGGTAGTTGCTCTAAATAGAGTTATCTTAGTTGATTTGTGGCATCAAAAAATAACTTAACAGATCCATTCACTAAAGGTTTAACTGAAGAGCGTATAAATTGCACATCAAAGGGAATGAGGCTAAAAGCTTAACCATATCGAGTCAGCTTAATGGAACCTCCATAGTGATTGAAGATCCCACAGAATAACTTCAAGAGGAAAAACTTGCTATGATTGACTCTATGAGTATGTACTTACGAGCTTGACTCCAACACATTATTGGTAACATATCTTGATGATAACGAGTGTAATATCTACCATTTTCATGTATTTTAGGAAATTGTTATAACGCCTTGATCATACACACAGGCAGGTATATTAGTCGACCTTCCCCCATTATAGTCAACTAATACTCTTTCCAGTCGACTTAGCATAGTCCTTTAGTCGACTAGGTTTCTATTTAGAAAGTCGTGTACTCTCTGTTTGTTGACTGTAGGTCATATTAGTCAACTTGTAGGTCATATTAGTCGACTTGTCCCTCCAATTAGTCGACTTGCACTTATTATAGTCGACCTATCCCTTTTTGCTAGTCGACTATGTTGGCCCAAAGGCCTATCACTCTAGTTTTGATGATGATCAACTCATGTAGTTATAGTACTAATGATCTTGTGTTTAATTAGTGACAGATTCATGATCAAGATCTTAGTAGGTGTGTAGCTTCAACAAAGGATTTAAAGTCAAGTTTTGGAGCTAGCACGGTTTGATTCAAGAGCTGGTGCATTAAGACCACATCAAGTACTCAAGAGGAGTCTAGCTCTTTGGATCGAGTTTGGACCAAGTCAAGAAGATGTGAAGATTTCAAGATTGAAGACTTGTGTCTAGGTTTGTTTTTTATAAGATTTTGTTTTTAGATAAAATGTAAAGGATAGAATAGTGGTGGATTGCTCAAGTATATCTTATACACACACACTCCTGATTTAGTTATATTTTCATAAAAGAGATTTCATTTTAGAAAAGACTTTTCATTTTTACAAAATACCGTTTGGTTTTTGGTATTCATAGTTTACATGTCTTTTAACCAAAACTGTATTCAGTGCTAAATGTCAAAAACATAGATATTTTACCATGTATGTGTAGTGGATCATATCCATACACCATATGCTTTAAAAGAGTTTAAAATGTCTTGTTTTTGTATTTGGAGAAGTTTAAAAAATTAAGTTTTGGAAAAATCAATTTTGAAAAATACAGTTTTCATTTTTAGCCAAAATTTTCAAGTTACAAAAATAGTCCAAATTGTTTGTAACATGTCTTGATTTTGTGCAAGCATGTTTGATTATCAAAGTATAATATTAAAACTATTTTTGTAGATTTTTCGTGAATTTATGGGATTTTATTTAAGTTAAAAAGTCAACAATTTAATCCCTATTTCAGACTTGACCTGGCTTCTGTCGGTCGATCGGAATGGTCGACCGAAGCTTGAAGTCGGTCGACCAGGCTGGTCGACCGACATGTACAGACGTGCACGCCAGCCTTTGCTGGAGGGCCGATCGACCGCAGAGAGCTTCTGCTCTCTGGAAAAGCCCCGGTCGACCGGGCCGGTCGACTGGCAGATAGCTCTGCTCTCTGTTCCAGGGTCTCGGTCGACCGGCCGGTCGACCGATGGCTCAACGGTCAGAAATCTGACCGTTGGCTGGTCGACCGGGCGGTCGACCGACAGGCCAACCTGGCTCCAACGGCTAGTTTTTCTAGCTCTATAAATTGGGACATTTGGGGGCTGTTTTCTACAAGATTTTAGGAGAGCTTTTACACCAGTTTTTCCAACTCCATTAAGAAGTTTTCTCAACTTATTTGAGAGCAAATATTTCCAATCAAAAGGAGAGTTTATCAGAGTGTTTTAAAAGTAATTTTCTTGAGTTTTCCTCCACCATCTCTTTCCTTGTTTTCTCACACAACACTTGAGCCATCCATTGCTATATCTACCCATAGGGACTTTGTTGTGAGAGAATTTTAGGTGATCAAAGAGTGTGATCACCAAAGTTCATCTTTGTTCTTTGAGGAGGCGGACTTGCGGGTTCGCAGTGTTTCGAGTTCGTGTGTGAACTCTTTGTTTGAGGTGCGGCCTCGGTGAGCTAGTGAGCTTACGGTGTGTACGGAACTAGGGAGTCCAAGAGCTTGTAAGTGTTGCGGCACCGAGTGATCCGGTAGGATCGATTATAGTGGAAATCCTTCATAGTGTTGAAGGCGGGGATGTAGAGCAAGTGTGCTCGAACCTCGAAACAAATATCCCGTGTTTGCGATTGCTCTCTAGCTCTTTTACTTGTTATATCTTGCATGTTCTTATTGTGTTTACCTTTATATGCTTGATATAAATTTGTGCTCATATTGTTATATGCTTGGGGTTTGTTTGCTAACACTAGTTTTCAACAAGAGAGCCAATGCGGCACCTCAACTCTTATTTAGAGGAATCTTGAGGAGTTAGTCCAGAGTCCTTCACGGGGAATCCGGCTACACTCTTGTGTTAAACTTAGTGTTTAGTGTAATAAGTTTTTAATTCCGTATTTAGTGACTATTAGATTAGCCATCACCTATTCACCCCCCTCTAGGTGATTTTATAATTGGTATCAGAGCCAAGTGCTCTTGATTTGGGTCTTACAACCTAGAGTTAAAGATCCTTATTTTAGGCTAATCACAATATTTGTACACACACCATGGATTTCATGACACCTCTCACCTTTGACATTCTTAACATCCAAACTTAGAAGGTTAAGATGTCTTTATACCTCAAAGCCCTAGGCATTCATGTTTATTTTGCCACTACTAAAAATTCATATTGTTTAAATGGCAAAAATATTGAGGCTAATGCAAAAGCTCTACATGCTTTAAAATCTACCCTAAATGATGTTTATTTATCTAGGGTTGCTAATCTTGATTCGGCTTTTGTAGTTTGGAACTCGTTGATCTCCCTTAGCGAAAAAGAACAATACTATGCGGGGAGCGATTCGGATGTTGGAAGCGACACTTCCAACGTGTGCTACATGGTCCAAGGGGATAACCCCCTTGAGGTAACTACCGAATCTGAGGTAGATGAAGATAATGATATGTCATATGATGAACTTGCATCTTTTTGTCAACAACTCTTAGAAAAATATGACATACTTAAAAAGAATAATAAGAAAATGAAAAATAAATTTGATGCCATGATAAATGAAAAGACTCTTTGCAAGAAAAATTTGAAAATGTTTTAAAAGAAAATGAATCTTTTAAAAATAAAGTTGCATGCATTGGAAAAGAAAATGAAACTTTGAAAACTGAGAATTTTTCCTTAATGTCTAAATTGAATGATTTATGTGAAGGAAATACTTCTTTGAAAAATAAAATTATTTTGGTGGAAAAACAAAAAGAAGTTGCTTTAAATGAAAACACTTTTTTAAAAAGAAAAATGGTTGAAAAAGAAAAAGAAAATGTTTCTAAAAAGAATAAGAAAAATGATTCTATATCTCACCATGCTTTACATGCCACCATTAATCAAAATGAGATTAAAGTTTTAAAAAATAAAATAAATTGTTTGAGCTCAACCTTGAGCACATGTGCATTTAATCATAAGAAATTGGAAACATTGTTTTCAAAGAAACAAGTTTCACATGTTCATGCACATCATCCACATCATGCATATGCACATTTTGCACACCACGATCACACTCACACTCATATGCATACTAAGGTGTACAAATGTACACATTGTGGCCGCAAAGGCCATTTAGCAAAGTTTTGTTTTGATAAGTTATATCATATAAATTTGGCTAATAACAAAAATGTTTGAGTTCCTTTCAAGACTAACCCTCAAGGACCCAAAAGAAAATGGGTACCAAAATCCCCACCTTGTGTTTTTGACGTAGGTGCGGGCTCTCACTCAACGTGAGAGGGATGGTGCCTTGGTAGTGGATGTATGGACTTGATGGACACATATTTGATGCATCGCTATCAAGGAGTTTTGGTGGGACGACCACCATGTTTTGGAGATTTGGAGCTTAGTTATTTGGTTTGGTAACTATCTCTAAACTCCTATTTTATTTACATGCCATTTCATATGTGATATCTTTAGCATGTTCATGTTTTATTTGTTTTCGTACTTCATGTGGTAAAAACATGATTAGATGAAGTATTTGTCAAAACTTGTATTTATACGTGTACAAATAGTGAGCAACAAATTGATTCATATATGTTTGCACTTCATTGTTCATTTGTACTCACTACATGCACATGTATAGGCTAGTTTTGATGATTCTCTCATTTATACATGTCTTGCCTATTTTTATGTTTTGCTTCATGTATATGAAATTGTTATTCAATTCTAATAAATATACATGTATACCCGTGAGTCTCTTGCCTTCATGCAAATACTATTAATAGACTCTTTTATGTTTGGGATATGTATGCATATTGTTAGTTTTGAATAAATCATACATATACCTAGAAGTTTATTTTTAAGATGAAAAATGAATTTTCGTTATTTGTTTGATAAAAATATTTATGATCATTTTGAGCTTCATTGATTAGTTTCACGAAAATGCTAATTACATGATTTTTGAACACTCACACTTTATTTGTTTAATCCATGACTTTGTTTCATGATTATTTTTGAGCCCTATAGATTTCGAGTGCCACTTCTTGTGTATTTAGTATGTTTCATGATAGACATATATTTTTGTTTCATGTCTTTAAAGGATCTTTAACTAGTTTTTCAAAAATTAATTTAACTAGTTATTTATTCTTCAAATTGGTAGCTTATGAGTTATATACATGATTTACATTATTATTGTTTCAATCGGTATCATTGAATCTTTTCAATTGGTATCAATATTGATATTTTTGTATATACTCATATTTTGTTTCCTATATATGTATGCTTCATTTCAAATAATATCAATTTCTATTGGTATTCTCATTTTCATACATATATATGAGTTATTTGTGCTTGAGTTAAAATAGATTTACATATTTAAAGCACAAAATTTGTTTATGATAAGCTTAAATTCAAATCTTGCTTTTCAATTGAATTTTCAATTGATACTTTAATAAGCTTATTCATTATTTTTAAAATTGGTATTGATATCAAAAATATGCAACAATTTTGCTTTTCAATTGTATCAAAATTAAAAAATTTGTAATGTTTATTTACATTTGGTATCTTAAAATTTGATTGATTACAAGTGATACCTTTTAAAAAATTTTTATATGATATCTTAAAATTGGATTTTCAAAGATATCTCAAAATTTGTTTTATTGAGAAAAATTCAAAATTTTGTTTGAATAAGAAAAATTAAAGATGTTTTGATTTGTATTGCTTATATGAAAAGAGAGCTTAACATCTCTTCTACATATAGATTCATGTTGAGTGTATCTTATATTGAGGAGCTTGACAACTCTTCTTTATGCGGTACATGTGTGTAGGGAGAGCTTCACATCTCCTCTTATGCATTGCATATTATGTGTTATATGAATTAGGGGTTGTCATCCTTTCTTCATGTAATGCATGTATGTAGGGAAGTTAACTTAGCGTCTTCATCTTCATGAGTGTATATCGCATATATCTTCATTATTGATTGATTTGATTTCACCCCTTATTGATCTCTTTGTTTATGACAAAAAGGGGGAGAACATTTGTTGATGATTTTGTTTTTATTTTACCCCTTTGTTGATGATTGACAAAAGGGGGAGAAGTATTTGAGAAGTATTTGGTATATATGCATGTTTTCCTTGCTTTATTCTTAAAGGGGAGAAGGATTTATGTTTATGCATATATGTTTTGTTTTGCAAATAGGAGAAAAAGAATTTGTTTCGTTTTATGCTTGATTGGCATGTTTATCTCCGTGCATTTGCATATATGTTTATGAGCATTCATTGCATATTTATTATTGTTTATTTGTTATGCATGAGTTAAGGGGGAACTTCCTTAAAGCTTTACTCTAATCCATGCATATATAACTTCATGAGTTTTGTCATCATCAAAAAAGGGGGAGATTGTTGGCCCAAAGGCCTATCACTCTAGTTTTGATGATGATCAACTCATGTAGTTATAGTACTAATGAACTTGTGTTTAATTAATGACAGATTCATGATCAAGATCTTAGTAGGTGTGTAGCTTCAACAAAGGATTTAAAGTCAAGTTTTGGAGCTAGCACGGTTTGATTCAAGAGCTGATGCATCAAGATCACATCAAGTACTCAAGAGGAGTCTAGCTCTTTGGATCGAGTTTGGACCAAGTCAAGAAGATGAGAAGACTTCAAGTGAAGACTTGTGTCTAGGTTTGTTTTTTATAAGATTTTGTTTTTAGATAAAATGTAAAGGATAGAATAGTGGTGGATTGCTCAAGTATATCTTATACACACACACTCCTGATTTAGTTATATTTTCATAAAAGAGATTTCATTTTAGAAAAGACTTTTCATTTTTACAAAATACCGCTTTGGTTTTTGGTATTCATAGTTTACATGTCTTTTAACCAAAACCGTATTTAGTGCTAAATGTCAAAAACATAGATATTTTACCATGTATGTGTAGTGGATCATATCCATACACCATATGCTTTAAAAGAGTTTAAAATGTCTTGTTTTTGTATTTGGAGAAGTTTAAAAAATTAAGTTTTGGAAAAATCAATTTTGAAAAATACAGTTTTCATTTTTAGCCAAAATTTTCAAGTTACAAAAATAGTCCAAATTGTTTGTAACATGTCTTGATTTTGTGCAAGCATGTTTGATTATCAAAGTATAATATTAAAACTATTTTTGTAGATTTTTCGTAAATTTATGAGATTTTATTTAAGTTAAAAAGTCAACAATTTAATCCCTATTTCAGACCTGACCTGGCTTCTGTCGGTTGACCGCAACGGTCGACCGAAGCTTGAAGTCGGTCGACCGGGCCGGTCGACCGACGTGCATAGACGTGCACGCCAGCCTTTGCAGGAGGGATGGTTGACCGACCCGGTCGACCGGGCCGGTAGACCGGCAGAGAGCTCTGCTCTCTATTCCAGGGTCTCGGTCGACCGGCCGGTCGATCGATGGCTCAACGGTCAGAAATCTGACCGTCGGCCGGTCGACCGGGCGGTCGACCGACAGGCCAACCTGGCTCCAATGGCTAGTTTTTCTATCTCTATAAATTGGGGCATTTGGGGGCTGTTTTCTACAAGATTTTAGGAGAGCTTTTACACCAGTTTTTCCAACTCCATTAGGAAGTTTTCTCCACTTATTTGAGAGCAAATATTTCCAATCAAAAGGAGAGTTTATCAAGAGTGTTTTAAAAGTGATTTTCTTGAGTTTTCCTCCACCATCTCTTTCCTTGTTTTCTCACACAACACTTGAGTCATCCATTGCTATATCTACCCATAGGGATTTTGTTGTGAGAGGATTTTAGGTGATCAAAGAGTTGTGATCACCAAAGTTCATCTTTGTTCTTTGAGGAGGCGGACTTGCGGGTTCGCAGTGTTTCGAGTTCATGTGTGAACTCTTTGTTTGAGGTGCGGCCTCGGCGAGCTAGTGAGCTTGCGGTGTGTACGGGACTAGGGAGTCCAAGAGCTTGTAGGTGTTGCGGCACCTAGGGATCCGGTGGGATCGATTATAGTGGAAATCCTTCATAGTGTTGAAGGCAGGGATGTAGAGCAAGTGTGCTCGAACCTCGAAACAAATATCCCGTGTTTGCGATTGCTCTCTCTATCTCTTTTACTTGTTATATCTTGCATGTTCTTATTGTGTTTATCTTTATATGCTTGATATACATTTGTGCTCATATTGTTATATGCTTGGGGTTTGTTTGCTAACACTAGTTTTCAACCAAGAGAGCCAACGCGGCACCTCAAGTCTTATTTAGAGGAATCTTGAGGAGTTAGTCCAGAGCCCTTGACAGGGAATCCGGCTACACTCTTGTGTTAAACTTGGTGTTTAGTGTAATAAGTTTTTAATTCCGCATTTAGTGACCATTAGATTAGCCATCACCTATTCACCCCCCCTCTAGGTGATTTTACAAACTAATCCAGTCCAAAACCCTTTATACTAGTCGACTTGCTCCTACCCTAGTCGACTAACTCTAGTTCTAACTGCTGTTCTTAAATTTCTTATGGATTGAGAACTTTACATCTTAGTTTTGATATTGGTTATAGTTGGATGAAGATGATTTTGAGGAATAAATATTGATTGAATTGACCTGACCTGATAGATCCTAGATATATATCTGATATGTTACCGAATTTTAGGATCTTATGATTGACCTTGACAAAAGTGAGAGTGTGTGATGAGTTTGATCAGACGGAGTGTGGAGATCTGAATAGATGTGTCAGAACATTAGTTATTTCAGTTATTGAGATGTGAATATATTGATGACTTGAGGATCAGAGTTGATTGATAGGGTGATGATCGGGGCGAAACTAGCACTCAAAAACGCGTGTATTATGAAATCATTGTAAAAACTCGTATGTGCTAATGTTCCCTCGATACATCCGTTATAGCATTGGCTCAACGGGTCGAATCCACAGGGAATGAGGCGATAGAAGCATTGACATTTTTATTCACATTTTATGTTAACAGTTCTTCTTTGTTAAAGAATTAGAATAAGAAAAGAAAAGAAAAGAAAAGGAAAACAAGAATGTGGTAGGTGGAGAAGGTGATGAAAACGTCGATGTAAAAACGAAATAGAAGTGGTTTGGAAAACAAATAGGAAAGGAGATGAACTTTGTGGTAAAGAAAATGAAAACAAAGACAAACAAAGAAGCATTGAAAACAACAATGAAAAGATATTTCGAAAATAGTTTTTAAAGCAAGATAAGAGGAAACTCATGGCTACTAACTACTAATTGATCCACTAACCATGCTAACCTCTTAGTGATAGTTGCCTCACATGGATCCTCGGCCATCACTAATCCTTGGCTTCAAGAGACGATACAAAGCATGGCAAATAAGATGGTTCTTCACATTCAAACTTGTATCAAGAGCAAGCTAATACAAATATTAGATCATCAAACCATTAGAAGCAAGCATAAAATAAGAGAGAGTTAGCTTGGTTAGCAAGTTAGATGTTAGAACCCATCATCATGAGCCATCAATGGCTCTTGCAAGAGCAAGGCCTTATAGAGGCTACTAGATTCACGTGGATTATCAAGTAAGTAGTTAGATGGTTAGTGGTTAGTAGTTAGATTGCCATGAGAAGAAGAAAAGTTAGCAAAGCATCATGTAGAAGATGGAGAAGATTACATTGGAGAAGAAGGGAGGCACATTTACATAAATTGTCACCATCTATTACATCAATCCCTCTCTATCTCTCTCTGAATCTCTCAGCCCTACAACAAGATCTAAAATGAAAAGAAAATACACAAGAAATGGAATGAAGAGCACCTACCTACATTAACCTAAAACATAGAAAAATTAGAAACTACTCCTAAAAGTGAAAACTGCTTCCGTTTTGGCCAAATACACGGGTTTATATAGGCATAGGAACATTCTGGATGACGAGATGGGGCCACGCGTCGAAAATCGACTCATGGCCCCACCAATGGGCCGTAACTGTGGCCGAACCACGGAGTTATCTCCTTGGTTTTGGTGCGGGGGTCCGTCTTGGCTCCAGTAGCTTCCTGGTATATTCCATTTGGGTGTTTTGTTCGTATTTTCGTCTGACGTGCGCAAGAGTCTAGGTTCGACGTATCTTCTAGATAATCCCTTACTTGGCCTTCAAGTAATGCGGATTTAATTACCCTAAAAGGGGTTTAATTAAGCTCTTAGTACTCCTTTGCCCTTGAACTCTTGATTTACCTGCAATAGAGACTAAAACACGGTTTAGACCGATAATTTATTCATAAATCAGTGGGGAAATGCGATATAATAATGCATAATTGTAGATTAATCACACCTCCACACTTATCTTTTGCTCGTCTCGAGCAAAACAAGAAAAGAAAAACTATACTAAAATGGTTATTACACCACTTTCGCAGGTGACGCGATTGCACTGAGCGTGTGCAACAAGCCGTTAAACCTCTAGGTTACCCCTAGAGGAGGAGTTTTGTCTCCTGAGGGTTTTCAGCAAATTGCACCCAAAAAATCCATAAAGAAAGAAGACAAATGTTAGTATTTTGAAAAACGCATTTTGAAGGAGAGACAAGTTTTCAATATTTTTGCAAAAATATAAGCGATCTAAGGTCATAAGTCCACCAAAAATCATTCTTCCTTAAACTTAGTCTCTATGCAAAATCTGTCTTCAATTAAAATAAGAATTCAAAATTGGATTGAATATTTTATCCTTCATAAAACCTAGATAATATGCACTTTATGATAGTGAAGATTTCTGGGATTTTAACTCCAACCATCAAGCCATTTATTCATATATATATAATTTTATTTATTTATTTATTCTTTTCTTTTTTTTTCTTCCCTTAGTTTTCTTAGGCTTTCTAGTTCGCCCATGTAGTGAGCCTATAATGATGACTCCCAGACCAGATGGTTTTAGGGCACCAGATGAGAAAATATCCCTCGGGTTTAAGGACTCGAGTAAACAAGGCCACAAAACTAAGGGGATTATTTGTTTATTTTGACCACCGTTAGGCGTGAACAAATATGCTTCTTGAGGCATAATTATCCAGCTTAATAAGTAATATTTTATTCATATATATTTATATATATATATATATATTTTCTTTATGGCATTTTAGGTCTTTGTTTCCATCCTAAAAATTATGTAAGTGTGAAGTGCATACTATCTAAGGCAAAAATTCAAGATAAAATTATCTCCCCAATCTTTTATACTTAACCTATAATTTTAAACAAGATTCATTATTTCGACTAGGTTTAAAATGTCATAATTGAGGTTTCCTTAGTTTCTAAGATCCTCTTAATTTTCTTAAAAATAGATCAAAACTTTGTCTCTTATTTCAAAAAGTTTTTAAAGAAAGAGAAAATTACTATACAAAAGAAAAGATTTCTAAAAGTATCCTAAAAAGATGTGTAAAAGAAAGAAAATCTAAAAACTCTATGTTAGTAAACCCTCCCCCACCTTTATCTCATGCATTGTCCTCAATGCATCGTGATATATGTATGCATGAAATAAATAGAGAGGGAAGGAAAAATCACCTCAAGGTGGTGGTTCCAGTGGCGGTCTGATTGGTCCACGAAATGCGGGCCAATCCAATGTACGTGGAATCCGGAGGAACCCACCATAGACCTCAAGAATACAACCCACTAGAATGATGTATATATTTATGATTTTATTAAGAATTTTACCCTATCTAATCTCCAAATTTTCAAAATAATTTCAGAGTCAAATTTATCAAGACCCTTGTCCCAGAATGGAATGATTGATTTGGACTCAGGAAATACAGGAACTAATACCGACTCAGGAAAAAGACTTAAGTCAAGTAAAGGTTCGGGAGTCGAGATCGGTTCAGGAAGTGGGTCTAAATCAAGAAGATGAAAATCAAGTCCACATTTATTTCCCCATGATGGAATGTGACTTTCGAAGATTAGTGATTCAAGTTCAAAAATGACTGGTATGGGAATCAAAACTGACTCTAAAATGTTGCTCAAGTTGGGTAACAAAATAGGAGTCAATATTGATTCAGGAATTTGAACTGGATCACAAATTTGAGATCAAAGTCACATTCCTCATTGAGTTCAATTCCATAAAAATCAGAACTTGCCAATTTATCAATGGACTTTCAAAAGTATGAAATTGGTCAAGTTCAATATGATCATCATAAATGATTGGTGATTCAATTTCACAATGGACTGGCACTGGATCCAATACTGACTCGGGAAAAGGCTTGAATTCAGGTAAAAACACCTCAGTCAATATTGAATCAGGAAGTGAAATTGAATTATCAAGTGGAAGTTCAGGATCATATTCATGCTCAAGTTCAATTTCAGGAAAAGGATAACTTGCCAAAATGTCAATGGGATTTGAAGTTTGGATAAGTTCAGGTGGGTGTGCTGAAATTGAATCTTGATCTTCAAAATTACAAGAGTCCTAGGTCAGATCAATAGAGTTTGGCATAGCTGAATTGGTCAAAGGTTGATAAGATAGAGTTTCCTCATTCCTATAAATGCTAACCAATTTACTCAATTGTGTTTCCAACCTATTGACAGACTCGGCAGATGATTTTTTAAATTTTAGTGCAGACTCTTGCAAAACTTCTATCCTCTTTTCTAGATATGATGTATCTTCAAGTGGTTGTTCTAGAAAAGGAGTGTAGGAATCTTAGTTTCCAAAACAACAAGAGTCATGGGTCAAATTGATAGAGTTAGAAATATTTGGATTGGTCAAAGGTTGAGAAGAGAGAATTTCTTCATTCTTGTAAATGTTGACCAATTTACTTAACTGTGTTTCCAACCTATCAATAGACTGAGAAGAAGATTTTTGAAATTGTAATGCAGACTCCTGCAAGATTTCTATACTCTTTTCTAGACTTGATTTTTCTGCAAGTGGTTGTTCTAGAATGGGAGTATAAGAACCTTGGTTTTGGAAATTTTGTGAAGAATGTGAGTCCAAAATGTTTTGAGATTGAAGGTTGGACTCACATAAGAGTTCCTTACTCGTTTCCAGGGTAGATAGTTGTTCATTATGAGAAGATGGAACTGAGTAAGACTCTTGAAAATATTGTGGAATTGGAGAGGCCCTCCTTTTCTGAAGTAGTCGCTCGACTTCTTGTAAATTGGCTTCTATACTCTTTCTTAACTCAGATTTTTCTTTAATGGGAGGTCCAGAAAAAGGAGTATAGGAAGCGAAATCGGGGAAGGAATATTGTGTAAATTGTGGACAAGGTGGATATGGGGGACAAGGAGGTTGAAAATTAAACTCGGGGGAGGTGAATCCCCATTGACTCTGTGACGAGTTGAAATTATTTTGGAAATTATAGTCATAAGAATGTTCGTATGAGTTGTATTGATTCGGATAAGTCCAACCCGATGTATTTGGTTGGTGCATATTGTAAAAAGCCGGGTTGGAATTATCCGAATCGAATGGGGTTGGTGTGAAATATGGATTCATATTCGGATTGAAAGAATTGTTATTGTTGAATTCTATTTCACAAACAATCACAAACAAAAAAGCAAACAACAAATAAAAAGAAAAGACAAAATCAAAACCAAGCCTATAGTAGGGTTGACCTAGACCTAGACGACTCCTAACTGGTCGATTACCCGGGAGAGGTTGTTGCTTGAATCTGACCACAAGCTAATCGGCCAGGTAAGGGCAAAATACTGTGGGAGGTATCCGTGCGTAAGCAACGGGCCTTAATTAAGCCAAACCACGGTATCTTCAAGGCGTAACCTCTTAATCTCCAACTTTAGACATCGATTTCACAAGAGTAAGATTCAAAACAAGTTTCACCTTCGGTCAATCTCTTAATGAGTTCGAGATGTCCATAGGGGCCAACGTCTATCAAATTTTATTAGGGCTTGGGTTGTGTGAGTGGAGAGGTGGTTTTGGGTTAAGGAAGGGTGATGAAATCCCACCTTATCTTGTTGGGTTTTGCCCTTAAGTTCAATTCGTGCAAGTATGCAATATAGACAAGAATATAACACAAAGCGATAAATCACCCACGTGTTTGTCCTATATTATATGTAATGCTATATGTACACCTCAATCCAGATCACAACAATAGAACAAAATACAGTATATTGGAATTGAATTGACACGTGCCTAAATGCAAATATCTAAACCGTTTTAAAAGCGTCCAAATACCGTATTTTAGTTCTTTAGTTTATTATGATGTGTAGGCAATCAAAGTAGGAAAGTAATAATACAGATCCACTAGCTATTACAATGAACACATCCCAACACAACAAGATACACAATAATCACAAAATAGCCGCGTTGGCGCGGCAAATGTCGCGTTTGCGCGGATTTTCTTTAGAAGCTGGGGCCCTACTTTCTAGAGCAGGGAGATGCAAAGCTAGTTTATGTTCTGCAATGTTAAGATCCTGTAAAGAATGTCCTGTACACCAAAACAGAGAAGAAAATGTTAACAAAAACGTGAAAACAAAACCATTCCCGTTCCCCGGCAACGGCGCCAAAAACTTGATCAGGGCGAAACTAGCACTCAAAAATGTGTATATTATGAAATCAATGTAAAAGCTCGTATGTACTAATGTTCCCTCGATACTTCCGTTATAGCATTAGCTTAACGGGTCCAATCAACAGGAAAGGGAGACGATAGAAGCATTGACAGTTTTTATTCACATTTTATGTTAACAGTTCTTCTTTGTTAAAGAATTAGAAAAAGAAAAGAAAAGAAAAGAAAAGGAAAACAAGAATGTGGTAGGTGGAGAAGGTGATGAAAAGTCGATGTAAAAACAAAATAGAAGTGGTTTGAAAAACAAATAGGAAAGGAGATGAACCTTGTGGTAAAGAAAATGAAAACAAAGACAAACAAAGAAGCGTTGAAAACAACAATGAAAAGATATTTCGAAAATAGTTTTTAAAGCAAGATAAAAGGAAACTCATGGCTACTAACTACTAATTGATCCACTAACCATGCTAACCTCTTAGTGATAGTTGCCTCACATGGATCCTCGGCCATCAATAATCCTTGGCTTCAAGAGACGATACAAAGCATGGCAAATAAGATGGTTCTTCACATTCAAATTTGCATCAAGAGCAAGCTAATACAAATATTAAATCATCAAACCATTAGAAGCAAGCATGAAATAAGAGAGAGTTAGCTTGGTTAGCAAGTTAACAAGTTAGATGTTAGAACCCATCATCATGAGCCATCAATGGCTCTTGCAAGAGCAAGGCCTTATAGAGGCTACTAGATTCATGTGGATTATCAAGTAAGTAGTTAGATGGTTAGTGGTTAGTAGTTAGATTGTCATGAGAAGAAGAAAAGTTAGCAAAGCATTATGTAGAAGATGGAGAAGAAAGGAGGCACCTTTACATAGATTGTCACCATCTATTACATCAATCTCTCTCTATCTCTCTCTGAATCTCTCAGCCCTACTACAAGATCTAAAATGAAAAGAAAATACACAAGAAATGGAATGAAGAGCACCTACCTACATTAACCTAAAACATAGAAAAAATTAGAAACTACTCCTAAAAATGAAAACTGCTTCCGTTTTGGCCAAATACAGGAGTTTATATAGGCATAGGAACATTCTGGATGACGAGACGTGGCCACGCGTTGAAAATCGACGCGTGGCCCCACCAATGGGCCACGGATCCCCGGCTTTGCCGCGGATCCGCGGCCAAACCAGGGAGTTCTCTCCCTGGTTTTGGTGTGGGGATCCGTCTTGACTCAATAGCTTCCTGGTGTATTCCATTTTGGGTGTTTTTGTCCGTATCTTCGTCTGACGTGCGCAAGAGTCTAGGTTCGACGTATCTTCTAGATAATCCCTTGCTTGGCCTCCAAGTAATGCGGATTTAATTACCCTAAAAGGGGTTTAATTAAGCTCTTATTACTCCTTTGCCATTGAACTCTTGATTTACCTGCAATAGAGACCAAAACACGGTTTAGACCGACAATTTATTCATAAATCGGTGGGAAAATCCGATATAATAATGCATAATTGTAGACTAATCAGGTGAGAAAACTGATCACTGATTATTGATATATTGAGACGGTGGTTTATTATACCAGATTACTCGATATGAATTGATACTTGATGTTCATGATGACATTGAAATTATGAGTTGGCAGATTCATCAGTATTGTATTCAGTACAAGTATGAGATTTTGGGTCGGTTATATATATGAGATTGTATATTGACTAGAGGTATCTAGACTGTTATTGTATTATTCATGTTATTGAAAGTTATTGAGAAAAGATTATTTGACCGTAACACCCTGTACAGTCCTATGGTTCATCGTATACACGGTTACTGTTACTGTTCATCGTTACTGATATTGTTCATCGTGTATACGATTACTGATTGACTGTTACTATACTGTTATCGTTACTGTCACCGCATCGTCCCAGTGTTACAGGTAGCATGAGTATTGATTATTTTTACTGAATTCAATAATAAAGTAATTGAACAACTTACACCGGGATTGGAGAAATTGATGGAGGAGACATCATCTATATTTTGGGTGGACCTAGGATACAGAATGCGCAGCCGACTGAGGGTTCTACTGTAGGGTTCCTGGGGGATAACTGACATTCCATCTGTACTGTTACTATTCCACTGTTCATACAATGAGATTACTGTTACTGTTACTGAGTACCTAGCGGTACGGCCTGGTTTCGCGCCAGGAAACTGAGGTCGTGGTTCACGGCCCCGGGAATGTATGAAACCCACCAAAAGCATGAATAATGTCTCTAACCTATCAGTTTCAATAATTTAGGACTTCGATTGACATATGTGATAGGCGTAGTATGGGATGCGTCTATTACAGGTGGTAGTTGGAGTTTGCTGACATAATTAATAATGATAAACTATTATAATATATTGTGACTGACCGTAATCACCTAACTGATGTATAATATCTAGGTTAGACATATGATTGTACACATGACTAGATTTGTATACCAGACTAGTGACATATGTTAGGCTATACATTTTGACATTAGTTGTTTCCTTTTGTCATAAGATCGGTTATATATCGTTCATATCTTGTTCTTGATTATCTTATTATCCTTCATTTCAGTTATCATGTTTTCATTGCTTATGTTGTTGTTATGCACGAGCACCTTTCTCTTTACACACACACTCATTAGGTCGCTTCTGACGATCCTGGATTCGCACGTCCAGGGTATTGGGCATCTTCTTATATTATTCAGGTGTTCGTGTGATCGTACGCTTTGCGAGGAGATTGGAGTTTCTCCATTTTGATTCTGGTATTCTTACATTTCTTTATTTCTGCTATATTCTTTAATTACTGTATATCACACTTAGTTTCTATTCCATTCCTTATTTCATTTGAGATCATGTATAGCCTTTATATGTAATATTACAGTGACCGTTGATTCATTATGGTTCAGATTTATATCTTGTTCAGGTTACTTTTGGCTTAGCTTGTATGCGTGAGGTATTTTCCTCGCGTATATACGTCTCCGACTCTCATCGCGACTCCGTTTCTACGTATTTTGGGAAGCGGGGCGTGACAAGCATAAAGATGAAAACTGTCAACAATTAGGCTATTACGGAACTGGTTGTCCATTACTGGTATGAGACGTCTTTGCCTTGTATCATATGCATTTTACTTTGCTGTTTCAAACATTTAAGTCACTTTTTTACCTATTTTTCTATGCATGTTTTTTTGTTATCACATCCATTGATTTTTTTATTCACAGAGGAAATAGTATCAGATGTTAGAAAACAAGAAAGAAGCAGGAGTTGAATTTATTAACAATATTTTGAAATGAATTGTATCGTGTGGAACTCATAGATATGACATATGTTGTTTAAATGTGATTCAAATTATTTCTTTTAACAGAACTTTCTGTACCGATCTGTATTGTTTTCTGAGGAATGTGACCAAGGTCGCAGTATCAATGTACAAAAAAACTTATTGAATTGCGACCAGAGTCGCAGTTCACTTATTATTTTATATATTTTTCTTCACTGCGACTGCTGCCACAATTTTAATACAATAAGAACTTTGCAATTCTGTTACACACAGTGACCTTAGTTGCTATTTTTTAATTTATCTGAATAAAATGAAATTTAGTGTTTTAAGAGGACTGCGACCATTATCGCAGCATAAAATTTCGATGTAGTTAACTTTTGGACTCCGACCATGGTCGCTGTTCTTTACTTGATTGAATATATTATGACCAAACTGTTTGATCAAGGCTGCAACCATAGTCGCAGTTTCATGTATCATTATAGTTTATTATGGAATGCGATCACAGTCACGATTTTTACTTGATGTAGTATATTTAACTGAAGAGTTTTTTTACTAAGACTGCGACTATGGTCGCGGTATCAAGTTTAAATATAGTTAATTATGGACTGCGACCATAGTCATATTTTTTTACTTGATAAGATATATTTAAATGAATATTGTGACTATATTTTTACAATTAGAGTCACTATCTTAATATAGTTTTATATATTAATTTTCACTGCGATCTTAGTTGCAGTCTGGATGTAGAATGAGAACTTTTAATTCCTAATCACAAAATGCGACCAAAATTAGCTTCTTAATAAAAAATTTACATTATTTTGTAGTAAATGATTATATTTTTCGTCGTGTGATGATATAACTTGCAAGCAATATATTATGTCTGCGACTATGGTAGCAGTATTTATAAAACCATTCAAAGATCAATGCGAATTAAACATCATTGAAGATACATACTTGTATACGTATTTAAAAAGCATGAAAATAAAATTTAAAAAAGAAGTAAATTTTATTTATGTCATAATATGTCAGTAAGACACCTTACAAAAAAGCGCATTAAAAGCCATGAAAGAAGACAAAAAAGTTAATTAGAAAAGAATAAAAAAATCCTACCCGTCCTCGTTATCACCATCATAATCAGAATCGTCTTCTTCATTCTCCTGCTCGCTTTCGTCCTATTCGTTCTCATCGACCCCCTCGCTCTCTTTCTTGCTTTCCTCATCTTTTGGAGGGTACTTTGATTCATCAATAAACTCTCAGAATAAGTCGTATATATCGAGCTTTTCTGTATCGAGAGGACATGCTGAAAGAAATCGAGCCTTCATTATCAAAGGACTTGCTGTGCTCGGAGGAAGAAGAAGGAGAAGACATGTTTCAATGATAAAATTTGTGAGGAAGTTTAGAAAGTAAATTGTGACTGTTGTTTTTTAGAAATCAGATATTTAATATGTAATACTCGTGGGCACTCCAATGGCTAATACTCTTAAACGACGTGAACAGTAACATAAGTATTATAGGTGACAGTTGAGATTTCGAGAATTAGATAAAAAAGCAATTAAATATTTATTTGAATCATTTATGATGGGAGGACCCTAAGGCTAATTTTTTGTCAAATTTTATGACATGAATTATCAATTAACTTTTATTGACTTTTTTCTTTCAATATATTTAATTTTTTCTGTGTGTCATCACTTACTGTATTCCTATTAATTTTTTACTATTGTTTATTGAGGACTGCGACCATGGTCACAGCATCGTGGTAAACAGGATTTTACTGACTGCAACTTGGGTCGCAGTCATAATATAGGATAGGAACACAAAATATATGAGAACTGCGATCATGGTCACAGTCTTAATCTAGTTTTGATAATATGAATGTTAGGACTATGACTTTTGTTGTATTTTATAAACCTAAGAAAATATTTTAAAGTGTGTATCGAGAATAACGACTGCGACTATGCTCGCAGTGCTTAATGAGAGCAATTTTTATATATTGTATGTGTAGTGCGACCTTTGTCGCCATTCTGATGTACAATGAGAATAAACATATTTTTAAGTACATGATGCGACCATAGTTGCAGTTCATTTAAAATGACATTAGTTATGGTCCAACAAATTTGCCAATGTTGTTGCAGTTATAAGAATATCTGATTTATAAATAGCTGCGAGATCTAGGTCATAGTTCTTTTTATATGTACAAAATAATCCATTAAATAATATATTCGTTAATTTCTGTACACTGTACATTTATAGTACAAAAAAAATCATAAGTGTCAATTATCAAATTGCATTTTCCTAATCATTTCAGTTTCTTCATATCAACTTTTTGATTTATCTGCGAGTAACATATATACAATTTCACCTCTTAGCTTCTATACAGTCGCATCATTTACAGCATCAACTGCCGAAGTCACACCATATACATACACTCAATGTATTTGCATACATATATAACGCAATTCACACTGCAGAAATATGAAAAAATTAATTTTGAGATTAATATTTTTACAACTGAAATATGTTCAATGAGAAATGAAAATTGATAAACCTTACAAATTAAACTTACTTGTTAGCTTATTGGGGACATTTTGCATACTTAATATGACTTTTCTTCATCTTCTTATTAAAATCTTTTTCAATTATTTTACAGTCTTTCTTTCTGCATTTACAAAAGTAAAAAAAATGACATGTAGTTTTAATGCAATTAAATTCAAAAAAAAAAATCTTCATGATCAAGATTAAGTTACCATTATTTTAGTATCAGTCTGGTACAGTTTTAATATGCTACTGAATTTATCCACAGGAACCAAAAAGTTATAAAATATCCACTCTTATGTTTGGTAGTAAAAAAACCAATAGGTCCAGTGGAAAACAACATCAACAACACTGTGCTTGTGGTGATCGGGAAAACATATACTGTGTGTCACTATTTCAATCTTTTGGTTTGTTTTTTATAAAAAATTCTTTGAGATTACGACTTATTAATGCAACACCATGCTATCAAAATTAGATGAAACAAACATTAACAGATTATAAATAGAGACTGCAAGGAATATAAATGCATTATTAATGTGAAAAATTTTGTCTCCCCTAGCATCATAAATATAACTGCTACCACTTCATTGAATTATTACTATACTGTGACCACGGTTGGAGTCATATTTATGCATGGTGAAAATAAGGACTGCGATCAAAGTCGCATTTTCTCATTCAAGGTCACAACGTGACAGATGGTAATCTTTATTAAGAAAAAAAATTATTGCTCTTATCAGCTCTTCTTCCTCTTCCTTGACCTTCATCTTCTGTTTTTATTTTTTTTAATTTTCTCTTTTCTCTTTTCTCTCTTCTCTTCATCTTTCTTTCTTCTCTTTCAACTTTCTTTTTTTTTTTCATTTTTGCAATTGTGTTTTCTATTTGAAGCGCTATGCTTTTCAGATATAAATTTTTAATTCTCAAAATCTGTACTTCTTCACATCTTTCGTCCCTTAGTTTTGGTAAATAACCTGCAATAGTTGGTTCTGATATTCTCTCCTCAACTATATTTACATGTTTTTATTCCTCTCCAATGTCAGCTTTAATATTTTCTTCATCGATATGTTCTTCTTCCTCTTCTGTAGTAAGCCTTATCTAATATTTTTCTCCCTAGAAATGTTGGTCATTCGATATAAAACTTGAAAGTTAGGTAAAGCATATAGAAAATTATAACCAAAAATTGAGAATTGTAACTGAATTCGCAATTTAAAGAAAAAGTAGTAAAACTTGTGTTTCACCACGACTGCAACTTTGGTTGCAGTCAGAAAACAATTTTCAAAACATAAACAATTGAGTGTCATAATAAGAAAACAATTTTCAAATTTAACAATTGAGTATTGCGACTATAGTCGCAGTACTAATAAACATTACACACAATGTTTTTTATCAGGACTGTGACGTCAGTCTCATTCTAATAAAAATTTAGCCAACATTTACCTTGGCTTTTAAAAACTGTAACTTTGATCGTAGTCCTCATAAATCACCACATTATGGGAAAAAATTTAATACTTCAACTATAGTCGCAGTTTTAATAAAATAGTAGATAAATTGTGTTCAGTTTATGTTGTTTTATACTAAACTTTTCTTCTTCAATCTCTGATAGATTGATATCAAGTAGGGCTTTGTTAATATTTTGCAGGTCCCATCTTACTACCCTTGGAGTTTTATCCTCCACTCCCTTTATTTTCTCTACAATTTCAGCTCTTTCACATAACCAATACTGCAGCAGATATTTATATATCAGTTATGTATTCAGTAACCATATATATGCAATTAACATCAATTTTTAATAATATAACAATTATACTTATAAGAATTTGCACTAAGGATCCCTGCAGCTCAAATGTTTTCTGCCTGAAATTGTCTAGTGATTCAAGGAGGAACTACGCACAGCTTTACCCTAATATATGCTCTTCATCAGTTGAATATTTGTAATTTGCTCCACTAAATACCAGAACACTTTGCATTTACTGTCAGAGAAGAACAATGTCGTTGACATATAAAGAATTATCAAAGTAGTGAAGTCTGAGCTGCAAGTCTTTGTCTTTCTTTTATAACGTCATTCAATGTCACTTGCTACTCTAACTGCTCATCCCTTTTAATATCTAATTTAACTCTCTTTCTTTTTTTTTTCATCAAAAGATCATCCAAAGCCTCTTCAATGGAGATTTTTGCGATCTTCTTGATATTTTTGAAATAGAGTTTAATAACACTCCTATCCTTTAACGTATAGGTTTTATTCATAATGAAAGCAGCTCCGTTGATAGGTAGACCAAAGATAAGCGCCACATTCTCTACTGTTAAGTGGATTCTTTTGCCTCCGATTTCAAAGCATCTTGAATCCATGTTGTATTGGTATATGATTTTCAAGACACTTATGTCTAATTTCAGACCTTTGTCTGCAATAAAATCCTCACAGTAGATTGCCATGATGTAGTATCAAAAGGTGTCTCCTTCATAGAATTAACGAAATCAGAATGAATGTGCTTCTTGAATCTTTTTATTAATTCTATATTGGTTTTAGACTTGATCGCAGTGTTGGAGAGAGAGAATATTACCAAGGAGCTGTCAGGTCTGCCAAGTGTTGTCGAAGATCGTCAAGGAAGTCGATGACGGAAGGCAAAGGGACAGCAGCAGAAAACAGCAGCAGCAGGAGAAAAACAGGCAGGCCGGTCGACCGGTTCGGTCGACCGACATGCACGACATGCACAGGGTCTTAGGCGGTCGACCGGGCGGCCGACCGAAAGACCCTGACTGTAAAGAGCCAAACTCTCTGTTAAATTCGGTCGGCCGCCCGGTCGACCGGAGGGGAGGTCGGTCGACCCGCCGGTCGACCGACAGTCGGGTTTGGGCAAAAATCTGCTATTCTGCAAATTGCGGAACAGCAGGGTATTTAAAGGCTGCTGGGGTTTTCTAGGGTTGAGAGCCTGCGAAAAAGGATTTGCTAGAGCTCTCTTGCATTCAAAGAGGCTATTAGCATTTGTAAACATCTTCCAAGTAATTAATCTCTCCATTGATTGCCCCGAGGACGTAGGCTTTGAGACCGAACCTCGTTAAATCTTGTTTTTTGTGATTGTGTGTTCTTCTTGAATCTATTTGGGTGTTCTTTGTGCTGTGAGATCTGTGGGATTCTCTATTGGTTGTTGTCATCGGCACGCAACAAGTGGTATCAGAGCATCCAGGTTGCACTTGGGATTTCTGAGGATTCAGAGGGCTCGAGTTCGGATCCGGTGGAGATCGTGTGTCAATCTCAGATCGGAGGTATTGGTGTTCTCAGAGATCGTGTGTCAATCTCAGAAGGACGCAAGGAGGGCTCGTGAATCCGTGGTGGAGTAGATCCGGAGAGAAACTCAATCTACGGTTTCAAGGGACAGGTAAAAATCATATTTTTATCTGGGTAGAGATCTATTTCAAGTTTAGTTGTTCTTCCGCATAGATAGAGGATCAGGGAAATCTCAATGGCAGAAGAAATTGCATCTGTTAGAACAATGAACTCTCACCCAAGGATTGAAGTTGTTAAGTTCAATGGCACTAATAACTTCGGTATGTGGAGATGCGAGGTTATGGATGCGTTGAATGCATCGAACCTCGAGGATACTCTCCTATTGGAGAGGAAGAAGAGCACAACCACCGATGAAGAGTGGGCGAAGATGAACAGGTCGGCATGTGGCTTGATACGTTCATGCTTGTCACAAGACATAAAATATCTTGTGCAACATGAGACGTCTGTGAAGAATCTGTGGGAAACCCTTGAGAAGAAATACCTGACAAAGAGTGTTGAGTTTAGGTTGCAGCTTAAAAAACAAGCTGTATCAGTTTCGAATGAAAAAAGGGAGCACAGTGAATGAGCACATCAACTGATACACAAAGCTTCTTACAGATCTGATAAATGTGGATGTAGTGGTAGAAGAGGAAGACAAGGCTGTCATTCTCCTGAACTCACTCCCACCGGAGGAGTATGAGACATTCATAATGACGTTTATCAATGGTAGGCAGACTTTAGACTACCATGAGGTGTCATCTGCACTAATGAGTTATGAGACAAGGAAGAAGGAGAGACATCCTTCTTAGTCAAGCTCATCGTCGGAGGCATTGGAAGTAAGAGGCAGGGGTTCATCAAGGAAGGGCAAGGAGTTTAGAGGAAGATCGAAATCCAGGCCGGGATTCAGGGATCTCAAGAGAAATCAGTGCGCTTTCTGCAAAGAGATTGGGCACTGGAAGGTAGACTGTTCAAAGTTCAAGGGAAAGAAGAAAGAATCAAAGTCTGAAGCAAATCTCGCAAAAGTGGTAAAAACTGCAAGCAGAAAATCACAAGCGGATGGATCAGATTCAGATTCTTCAGTGTTCTCTTTTTCAGTTACTACTCCCGTCATAGGCTACTCAGGTGAAAACGAGTGGATCTTGGACACAGGTGCAACATATCATGTATGCCCTAATCGAGACTGGTTTACCAGTTTTGATAAGTTGGAGGGGTGTTCGGTCGTCATGGGCGATGATCATCCGTGCATCATGGAGGGTGTTGGCACTATTCCAATTAGGATATTTGATGGGATGGTTAGGGAGCTGAAAGAAGTGAGATATGTACCTCAGCTGAAGAGGAACTTGATCTCTGTAGGAGCTTTGGAATCATTGGGCCTTGGAGTGTCTATTAAGGAAGGAGTTCTTAAAATGACAAAGGGCTCGATGGTGGTGTTGAAGGTCGATCGCCGGAATAACTTGTATTACTTGAAGGGTAGTACAGTGACAGGGCAGGTGGCAGCTTCTACCAGTCAGAGGGAAGATTCAACCCGGCTGTGGCACATGAGGCTGGGACATGCAGGGGAGAAATCATTGCAAGCTCTTGTGAGGAAAGGGTTGCTGAAAGGTGCTGAGACCTGCAAGTTAGATCTTTGTGAACATTGCATCATCGGCAAGAAGACCAAGGTGAAGTTTGGCACAGCTTCACACTGCACAGAGGGTATTCTTGATTATGTTCACACGGATGTATGGGGACCTACCAAGACTGCATCAATTGGAGGTAACCACTATTTTGTGTTGTTCATCGATGACTATTCTAGGCGCTGTTGGGTGTACACTATGCGACACAAAGATGAAGTCCTAGAACTGTTCGTGAAGTGGAAGGCTAATTTGGAGAGAAGCACGGGAAGGAAGGTCAAGGTCCTCCGTTCTGATAATGGAGGAGAGTACAAATCAGATCCTTTCCTACAGCTATGCCTTGATGAGGGCATAGAGAGACACTTCACGGTTAGAGAGACTCCGCAACAAAATGGGGTGGCTGAAAGGATGAACCAAACTTTGCTAGAGAAGGTTCGGTGTATGTTATCCAATGCAGGACTGCCAAAGAAGTTTGGGCTGAAGCTTTGGGGTATGCATGCCATCTTGTGAACAGGTTGCAGTCGTCTGCAATAGGAGGGAAGACTCCTCTTGAAGCTTGGTCAGGAAGAGTTGCTGGGGATTATGATTTGCTACGGGTCTTCGGATGTCCAGCCTACTATCATGTCAGAGAAGACAAGTTGGACCCAAGGGCAAAGAAAGGGGTGTTCGTTGGCTTCAAGCGAGGAACCAAGGGGTTCAAGATTTGGGACCAAAAGGACAACAAGTTCATACTCAGCAGGGATGTCACGTTTGATGAGGCTTCTTTGATGAAGCCTACGGTCTCACAGCAGGTGGAGACCAGCAAGACCAAGGAGCTATTGTAGCAGGTGGAGAGTGATGCAGATCCACCATCTCTAGAGGATTCAGTATCAGTTCGGATCATTCCTGAGGTGACACAGGGTGGTGATCAAGCAGCTGAAGAAGATGCTGAAGATATTGAAGAGGGTCAGGAGCAGGTCATGGGTACTGTTCCAGATCCAACTGCAGTTGAAAGACCACGGAGGAACACTAGGAGACCAGGTTGGCTTACCACTGATATGGTCGTCGCGTATGCACTTCCAGTTGTTGAAGAGGCTATTCCATCTACCTTCAGGGAAGCTGAGATCAGTTCAGAAGCAAGGATGTGGAAAGAGGCCATGAATGAAGAGATGCAATCTCTTTACAAGAACAACACATGGGAACTTACCAAGTTGCCCAAGGGGAAGAAGGCCATAGGGTGCAAGTGGGTATTTGCTAAGAAGCAAGGATCTCTCCAAGAAGATGCAGTGCGCTACAAGGCAAGGTTGGTGGCTAAAGGCTATGCTCAGAGAGAAGGAATCGACTATAATGAGGTGTTCTCCCCAGTAGTTAAACACTCGTTAATTCGAATTCTATTGGCCTTGGTTGCGCAGAATGAGTTGGACCTTGACCAACTTGATGTGAAGACCGCCTTTCTCCACGGCGATCTTGAGGAGGAGATCTATATGACATAGCCCACAGGTTACAAAGCTGCAGGAAAGGAAGAGTTAGTATGTAAGCTAAAGAAGTCGCTGTACGGTTTGAAACAGTCTCCTAGACAGTGGTACAAGCGATTTGATAGCTTCATCAGGAAGAAGAAGTACACACGTAGCCATTTTGATCCATGTGTATACTACAACAGGTTACCATCAGGAGAATATATCTATCTACTTCTTTATGTAGATGATATGTTGATTGCTTCGAGGTCGAGATCTGCTATTGATTCTCTGAAGAAAGTGTTATCGTCAGAGTTTAAGATGAAGGACCTGGGTGAAGCAAGGAAAGTATTGGGCATGGAGATCACTAGAGACAGGAGAGTTGGCAGGATAAGTTTGACTCAGAAGGGCTATCTGGAGAAGGTACTGCAGAGGTTTAATATCAGCAAGGATACTAAGTCTGTTAGTACACCTATGGCGCCACACTTCAAATTGTCAGCAAAGATGTCTCCGAGGAGTGTTCAAGAGCGTGAGTATATGTCTCATGTTCCATATGCCAATGCAGTGGGGAGCTTGATGTACGCTATGGTGTGTACAAGGCCAGATCTATCACATGCGGTCTCCATGGTGAGCCGATATATGCATGATCCAGGACAGGGTCATTGGGAAGCTGTGAAATGGATCTTGAGATACATCAAGGGAACAGTGGATGTAGGCATGGTATTTGAGAAGGACAACACCGGAAAGCAAGAGTGCATAGGGTATGTGGATTCAGACTATGCAGGTGATCTTGACAAACGCCAGTCGACAATGGGATATGTCTTCACATTCTCACAGGCACCGGTGAGTTGGCGCTCCACACTTCAGTCTACTGTCGCGTTGTCGACAACAGAGGCCGAGTATATGGCAATGACAGAGGCCATGAAGGAGGCAATCTGGCTTCAGGGGTTGCTTGATGACTTGGGCATGGAACAGGATATATTGAAAATAAACTGTGACAGCATGAGTGCCATCTACTTGGCAAGGAACCAGGTCTATCATGCAAGGACGAAGCATATTGATGTCAGGTACCATTTCGTTCGGGAGATTCTGGAGGAAGGTGACATCGACTTGTTGAAGATTCACACTTCGGAGAATCCGGCCGATATGCTTACGAAGGTGGTGTCGGGAGTGAAGTTTGCACACTGCAAAGATTTGCTCCATGTCCTTCAGGTGATTTGAGCTTGCTGAAGTTCATTTGGATGAACTACGGACGGCTTGATCCCTTGGGCAGGGGTACGTAGGCAACCATGGTGGTGCAGCCGCTATCGAGTCAGTGTTCGGCTCAGATTTGGAAATCTTCACCGAGGTGGAGAATTGTTGGAGAGAGAGAATATTACCAAGGAGCTGTCAGGACTGCCAAGTGTTGTCGAAGATCGCCAAGGAAGTCGATGACGGAAGGCAAAGGGACAGCAGCAGGAAACAGCAGCAGCAGAAAAACAGGCAGGCCGGTCGACCGGTTCGGTCGACCGACATGCACGACATGCACAGGGTCTTAGGCAGTCGACTGGGCGGCCGACCGAAAGACCCTGACTGTAAAGAGCCAAACTCTCTGTTAAATTCGGTCGGCCGCCCGGTCGACCGGAGGGGAGGTCGGTCGACCCGCCGGTCGACCGACAGTCGGGTTTGGGCAAAAATCTGCTGTTCCGCAAATTGCGGAACAGCAGGGTATTTAAAGGCTGCTGGGGTTTTCTAGGGTTGAGTGCCTGCGGAAAAGGATTTGCTGGAGCTCTCTTGCATTCAAAGAGGCTATTAGCATTTGTAAACATCTTCCAAGTAATTAATCTCTCCATTGATTGCCCCGAGGACGTAGGCTTTGAGGCCGAACCTCATTAAATCTTGTTTTTTGTGATTGTGTATTCTTCTTGAATCTATTTGGGTGTTCTTTGTGCTGTGAGATCTGTGGGATTCTCTATTGGTTGTTGTCATCGGCGCGCAACACGCAGGGGGCGAACCTTCACTTCTTGCCTAACTCCTGATGCACAAACATTTAAAATATGAGGCCATAGTAAAAAAAAAAAAAAAGATATATACAAGACTGCAACCAAGGTCGCATTATTCTAAATAGCTTTTTTATGAAAGACTGCGACCTTGGTCGCATTTAAAAAAAAAAAGAAGTTATGCAAGACTGTGACGAAGGTCGCAGTGTTTTTAACATCTTATTTTTCAAAGACTACGACTTTAATCATAGTTTTCTTAAAACAAATAAATTAAAAAAACTTGAAGTCGCAGTCTATAATTTGAAATATTTATAAATAACTTATTTTCAAAATTTTAAATTTTAAAGATTGAGATTTTGAGTCGCAATCTTCTTTAAAGAAACAAATTTAAAAAAAACTCAAAGTCACAGTATGAAGTTTGAAATATTTTTAAAATCCTTTTTAATTCCAATTATATTTTCAAAGATTGCGATTTTTTTATCCCAATTTACTTTAAACAAACAAATTAAAAAAAGGGCTTAAAGTCGTAGTCTGCAATTAAACTATGATTAAAACAGCTTTTTAATCCAAGACAATATTTTTAAATTACTGTGACTTTGGTCACATTCCTTAGAAAAGAAACAAAAAAAAATTGAATTTGGCATTAGAAAGTTTGAAATGTGAATAAAAAACATTTTTGCTCTGAAAATTTGTTTTCTGTTCGGTTTTTTTCAAAATTTGCATAGAATACGAAGTTGTTAGACAACTTTTTTGAGCATCGAGACTGCGACCTAAACTAAACTGATGTGTAAAATGTGAATTATTTCATTAAATATTTATGATTGGAAAAATAACGAAAATAAACCATGTAAAAAAATTTATGATAACCAACTTTCTAGGATTTCGCGCATGAGTTTTTCCTTTCTGGACTGCTGCTTTCTTGCTCGTCACTTGATCTGATCTTTTTTTTTATCACTTTACAATTTGATGTAGATGATTTCGGAAATTTATAACTCCAGATTACTTCAAAGAAAATTTGTCTGAACATCATAGTTTTTTGACTCGGTAACTAATTGGGGAGGATGAGTTTTTGCTCGGTTATAAGTAAAACTGAGAGTATTTTGGTCAATAGTAAAGTGATTAATGATCCTTTTAGCGAGATCTTTTGGATTCTTCACCACCTACACTCTGCTACAGATCTGTGACAGAGATTGGGCCATGTCACCGCCGGCTGAGAAACTCTCTCAGCTGGCGGCTGAGGTACATAAACCCCAATGTATATCTGTGTGTGTAGAGAGAGAGAGAGAGTGGTAATCCGGTGAGAAAGCTTCGGTGAGAAGATGAGAAGGGATCACAGGAGCCGTCATATTATCTTTTGGGTGGTTGAGATTAGTTTTTGGGTTGGTTAAGTTCATTTTGGGTTGATTAATTTAGTTTTTGGGTTTTAGTCTTATTTCCTCCAAATCTAATCTCAACCACCCAGAAACTAATCTGATGGTTCTTATGCCCCTTTCTCATCTTCTCACATAAGGTAGATTTTTCACCGGATCACTACTATATATATATATATATATATATATATATATATATATATATATATAGAGAGAGAGAGAGAGAGAGAGACTTGTATCCTTCCAAAAGGATTTGAGTCCGAATCATTCCCACCCAAATTCAACCCCCTGACATTCGAATACAAGATCCACTCCGTTGAAGTTGATCTATATTATTTCAAGTTTCTATAAACCAAAAATCATATTTTGAATACTTTTTACTCATGCATCAAGTAGGAAAAAATCGAACGGCCTAAATAGTGAGTTGGTTATTTTAACGGTGTAAAACATTTAAAACCTAACAAATATTGATTTGTAAGGGTTTTTAATGTTTAAATCATAATGAAATGGTTGGATCGAGAATTTGTATGTCTAAAGACATCGATCTAACCAGCTCACTACTTTCGGCCGTCCATTTTACGCCGCTTGATGGATGGACAAAAAGTATTCAAAATACTTGATTTTTAGTTTATATATACTTGAAATAATATAGATCAACTTCAACAGAGTGGATCTTGTATCCGAATGTCAGAGGGTTGAATTTGAGTGGAAAGGATCTGGGCTCAAATCCTTTTGGAAGGATACAAGTCTATCTCACACATGTGTGTATATTGTTAACAGACATTTGAGACACATTAGGACAATCCATATGAACCCTACATTCATAAAGGGAAAAAAAGTCGAACATAAAGAAAACAGGACGAAATTCACATGTACAGTAGAAGCCCGCGATCCTGCAAATAAATGGAAACACAGGAAAATAAGCTTCAAAGCCTTGGGCGGAAAAAATCCCTTTCCCACATAGAATCACAAAGAAACGAAAGAAGCAAGCCTAGACTGCCAGCAATCTTACAGAGCGTCCGGAGCAGATCTGGCGAAGAATAATGAAATAAATTAGTAACTTCTTGTAGCTTGCGTTAGATCATCCTCAAGACACGAACACATCATACATCTTAGAAATATCAATTTCGTTCTTGTCACAAATTGAAGAAACTTCACTAACCAGTAGATACCATGGAGTTTCCCCTGTTTCCTGAAGACATTCAATATGCATTTACAAATATTTGGCTCCGTTCTGTGTAGTGCCTATGATAATCTTGTGGAATTCCAAGTATACTTTTTATTAAATGCAAGATGAACCGAAATCAAAAGTAGTCACTGAGTAATTAATCCCTTCACTTTTCTTTCTAAGCAAAAAGCTACATGTATCATCTACAGTTCAATGAGAATAAGAACAGTTTTATAAGTAATCCTGTAAAAACATGGGCTACAAACTCCATACCTTGCAATTGTATATGCCATTACATACACTTATAAAAACAACATTTGCATTTGCACCTTGCTAAGTGTGACTGATTCTGCCCTTTTTTGGACACGATACTTTTTTATTTTTTGAAATTATACATAATTAAGATTGTTGTCAACTTACAATTAGTAAATATTAAATACCAACACAGAGGAAGGCCTCAGGGCTATTGGTTGATCCTCTTCACATGTGAGATGTCTGAGATATTTGAACAGAGAGTAGGCAGCACAGACTACCTACACAACTTCAAATTGACATATCTACACAAGAATCTTTTCCCAGCAATTGATACGAGATTAGAGACTTGATTTGCAAAATCAATGGTTGAAAAGGAAGTAAGGGAGATTACCACAATAAACTTTAAATTTCATTTGAGAGAAAACATAACATTAACTTCATAGTTTGTAGGCCAAAGACTTGCAAAAGATAGAACTTGACGTAGATGATTGATAACTATAAGTACAGAAAAAAATGATTTTTCAAGAACTACTTACATAATAACTAAATGGAGTGAACACCATCTCAAAGCCATAGTAACTAACACAGAGTGTGACATCTCAAAAGCCATTCCAAATAGTAATACATGAGCGGCGACCATTGCAACAACGATGCTCATTATCTCAATGGAACCAACACAGATTTTCAGTCAACATGTCAAATATGGATTAGGGGAATGTATAACGCTTCAAGCAACAAACAGTAGGAAAGATGGTGGAAAACAAGAAGATGAGTGCGAGTGGGGGGTATTGAGTGGGGTGGCTTTTAGCCAAAAGGCCAAGGCTTTCAAGGTGATGGAGAAGGCACAGAAGAGGATTCGTTAGCTATTTAGAACTCAACTATAGTGCAAGACCAACTGATTGAATTGAAATGCAATAATTAATGCTATGATGAGTCATGATGTATGCATGGCCTACGAGGAGTAGAAACATGTAGAGGGGTACAATTGAAATTTTAGAAAGAAGATGCTTACCAAGATTATCATGCATGCCTCCTACTTGATAAAGGGTGGTTACTGAGAGAGCTGCCTATTTGATTAAAGTCTGACCACCGAGGGACATAACCTGATTGCAAAACTTAAAAGACATCACAAGGAAGTAGTCCCAAAATATCTCATGTATTAGTGCAGATGCAGATGTGTTTGAAATCTTATAGTTGCTTGATTATTGATGGTTCATGCAGATGTTATGCATTTGTAAACCATAATGTATAATTGCTTCAAAATTTTCACTTACGGAGTAGGAATGATAGCTTGTTAGCTAATAATAGGTGACCTCTAAGACTGCATCATGCAATCAAATAATAGTACTGCTCCTCAAGAAAACAAAGACCAGCAACACTGGTATTATATCATACACAAAAGGATCCAAAGAAATAAGGCAATATGATATAAATATTAGTGGACATATCATACAACTGTATTTCCTTGCATAGAAACAAGCCAATAAAACAAGCAATAAAAGAAAAGGAATAGTTTAAGCTCTTTTCTTAGACTTTTGTGACCTTCTCACACAATATACCTGTGACTTGGAACAAAAAATACAGCTTTCAAGTTTAGCTTGTTAGCAAACAAGGGAATTCATTCTTAACTTTTGAAGTATGAAAGAATCAAAGTGTAAATGTATTAGTGACGGAGTAATTCAATTAGAAATATGATAGGTAACTATTGTAATAAGTATTCATGACATGAATAGAAGAGAACCTTTAGAATGTAATTGCTAAAAAACATGGATTGGCAAAGCCAGACCCATCTTTTTATATGCCGACACTTTTGACGGCTTGTGCATTTTTCTTGCATCTGCCCTGCTGTAGATATGTAGTTGTCACGTTACTTTGTATGGAAAGAGGTTCTTAAGATCGCCATAAATCTGAAAATTGGTAAATACTAGCAAATATTGTCATTTTTAAGCAGGCTTTTACCCATATGTTGAACTATGGATGGCTAGAAAGGGTAGAACATGAAAAATATGTTTATTATTTATTTTTATAAGTTCATAAATGACAAACATTGCGGACATTGACCAATGTATATGCAAGAATTGTGGGAAGAGAGTGTAAAATCTTGATGGTAGATTTTTTTTTTTTTTTAACTCATTGGAGATGAGAGTGCAGAGATCGAAGTTTAAAGGCAAAGGAAAAACTCTATTCCTAGCTGAAGACAGAGGATCAGTCGATCAGTCATGCATAAAACGTGCACAAGGAGTAGCGATCGATCGCACAGAAGCAGGCAGCAGCAGCAAAAGCATCGGTTGACTAGGCAGTCGACCGACTGAGTAGGAGTTACTGTTAAAAATGGTCGACCCACCGGTTGACCGTAGAAGGAGCCGGTCGACCGTCCGATCGACCAGGAGACATGGCTGACAGTTTCCTAAGTTAATTCAAAGTTCATTTCTGATTCGAATTTAGATCTGTTGGTTTTCTTAAACTCAAGGACTATCTACCTATATAAAGAGGGGAATTGCGCCTGCTATTGTATCATGTACTTGATTGATTTTAATAAGATCTCTCTCCTTTTCTTCCCCGAAGACGTAGGCAAACTGCAAAATCTTGTTAAATCGTGTATTCTCTCTATCACTTTCTCTTCACTTTGTTTCTGTAACCCATGATTTTAGATATACTATCACCGTATTAGTACTCTATACATCGTACAAATTGGATTTAACCTTTTCGGTAGTCAGATTGAACTGGTTTCAGCTCAAGATATCATTTTCTAATATTTTAGATATTTTCTAAATTTTTTAATCTTTTCTAAATTATTTTGAAAAATCTCTGAATTCGATGTCGACCGTACTGATAATCGACTTTATGATTTTTAATTCACAATTGGAGATGAATTTCTAAAATCCATTTTTAAATTATTCTCTAAAATCATATTTTTTTACTTTAGCATATTTTTGAGAATTTTTCTGAATTAATCGAAAATTCGGTCAAACTAGTGTCGCCCGGTATTACCGATCAATTTCAAGATTTTTAATTTGCAAATCAGACTAAATTTTTTGAATCTGATTTCACATTAGTTCTCAGTGTAATATTCGCTATTCTATAGGATTTTTGGGAGCCGTTCGGAACTAGTCAAATTTTCACCCAATTAAAATATTAATTAAATAATGTTAAATAAATACTTTTTCTTTCTTTTCTTTTATTCTTCTCCACTTTCTTTCTTCCCCATTAAGCCAACATCACCAACCTATCCAAAACTGACTTCCCCTCTCTCTCTTTCGAAATCCCCCTCTTCAAAATACTTCTCTCTAACTCTAATTCCTCTCCATCTCTCAGTCACCCACTCTCCCCCTCCTTCACCATGCTCTCTCTTCATCATTGATGACCGCTAGCCAGGCACGCCGCCGTCGGCTTGGCCACACCACACCACCAGCCCACCTCTCTCTTTCTCTCTCTATCTTCTTTCTTTTTCTCTTTGTTTTCTCCTCCAATTGCTCCTCCCTAACTTGTGCTGCCTATGACTAGGCCGTGCCGCCCAACCCATCCCCGCCGCGCTGGCACCACAACCACCCACGAACCACCACCATCATCATTTTCTTCCCCATTCTCTCTTTCTTTTTCCTTTCTCTTTTCTTTCTCTTTCTCACCCTCCCTCTCTCCTTTCTCCCTGTCGTCGGCATGGCTGCGCCCCGGGCCGCCACACGCTAGCAGCCACCACCGATGGTCACCGCCTTCGCTCCCCCCCTCTCAATCTTTTTTGCGTTTCTCTCTTTCTCCCCATATGGATCTCAAACTCGACCCATTAACCTCAAACCCGACCCGTTAACACGTTACCCAAAACTCATATTCACTTAAGTCTAATCGGTTTAGGTTATTGGATCTAAACCCGACCCATTAACAGCCCAAACCCGCTTCAAAACTAAATAAAGATAATTTTACACATAACCTCCTGTTATATAAATTTTGTTATTTACGTAACTTATTTTATTGATTTTAGTGTTCAAGCTATATCTCTGGAGCATCCGAACTCTGAATTGGATAATTATAGAACCGTTACGATCATAAAAAGACAAACTACATCTCTGTAATAGCTATGTGAGTATTTGTCTTTTAAAAATTATGTTTTTTTATCATGTTTAATGAAATTGATTGTTTTATTTAAATAAAACATGTTTATCAGTAAATTACTGTAATTAGAATATGCATGACTGTTCTTTAGACATAATCGATAAAATAATAACTTATTTTGTTTCTTGATTTATTATAATATAGTTGAATTATCTAAATATCGAGTAAATTTTAGAGAGTGTATTAAAAAATCTCGTGATTAATAAGTTAATAATTTTAATAAGTAAATTAATAAATAAATTGATAATTGAAATAGATAATTATATATAATAATTTTGTGATTTAATCATATTAATAATATTGTAATCGTTATTACAAATATAGATATCTGACACATGATTATATTAGTGATATTACCATGTATGGCCACTATTACCGAACTCACACCGGACACTATTATTTATATATTTTAATATCACTTTACGTAGATTACATTTATTCACATATTCATGTACACTTGTTACACAGATACTTTGTTATGCTAAACACTATCATTTATGTACTTATAAAATCGTGACATGAATATACTATCACACTGTACACAGTCATTTCATGTACATGTATCACCGTTATACAGATATTGTTACACTGGATACTATTATTCTATATACATATACCACTGATACACATATACACTATTCTATTAGATATCGTTATTTCATATATTTATATCACCGCTACACGAATATTCTATATACAGTTATTTCATGTTCTTATAATACAGTTACAGAGTTTCACCTATACACATGTCTTAATTGTTTCTGTATTCCTGTTACATGGATCATTGTTCCTATTACATAGATATTCCATATTCCTATTAAATGATCGTTTTCTGTTACTGACATTGATATGATACTTCTGTTACTTGACATAGGTGTTGTTGTTACGCGTGAAAATACACCTAGAGGGGGGTGAATAGGTATACTGCTAATCTAGTGACAAATAATGCAGAATTAAAAACTTAATACAACACACTTAGTGTAATCAAAGAGTGTAGCCGAATTTTCGGTGACGGGCTCTGGACTATCTCCTCTAAATTCCTCTAAATAAGAGTTGAGGTGCTATATGAAGCTCTCTTGGTTAAACACAAATATGGCACACAATCAAGCCCAAGCATATATATATGATATGACAATAAGATGCAATGCACAATATAAGAGAGAGAGTTAGAGAAAGTGGATCAAGCTCAAACACAAGGATATGTTTCGAGGTTCGAGTACATAGCTCTACGTCCCCGCCTTCACACAGAAGGATTTTCACTAACTCGTCCACACAGGACTTCCCACACAGGGAACCCCCACTGAGGATTTGGGTAAATACAACTTGAGAGTACATAACTCCTCTCTAAACCAATACAACCTCTGACTAGAGGCTAGGCACAAAGCCAACACAATATCAACGTCACAAATGAGGGATAGGCACTTAGCCAAATAACAGTCCACCTCTCACTAAAAGGATTAGGCTCAAGGCCACACAACCACAATACCTCACACTTGAGGGATTCCAACACAACCTCCACAATCACCTCACACTAGAGGGATATCAATACAATCACCTATCACTAGAGGGATATCACAAATCAAGGAGGGTTTACAACTTGGTGGTCTCTTTCAACCACAAACCAAATTCTTCTCACAAAACAATGATCCTATAGATAGGATAGATAGATAGGCTCAAGTGTGAGAAATAAAAGAGTTTGAAAATCAAAAACACAAAGGAAAAACTCTTGGGAAAACTTTTAGAAAAGCTATAGAAATGAAGATCAAAAACCAATCCCAAAGACTTCTCCTTTTCTTGATTTTTCCAACCCTTTTAAAAACAAATAGGATCAAATCTTTTGGTACAAAAACTCTTTTGAAAACTTGTTGTTAAACACTTGTAAAGGTGAAAAAAATTGCTCTCTAAAAACTTGTTCAAAACCAACTCAAATGGGGGGTATTTATAGCCCCAAAGAAATCTGCCCGTTGGCAGCTGGAAAGGGCAGAAATGCCCTTCCGGTCGATCGCCCGATCGACCGGCCCAACGGTCAAATTTCTGACCATTGTGCCTCCGGTCGACCGGCCCGGTCGACCGAGACTGGATACAGATGAAATCACCTAGAGGGGGGTGAATAGGTGATGGCTATACTATATGACAAATAATACGGATTTAAAAACTATTTAACAATAAGCAACAATTAAAAAAAGACTTACAAGAATATAGACAAGTAATAGAGCAAGAAAGGAGAGAGTGAGTTTAGAGATAAGTTGATAATCGTAAACACAATGATATATTTCAAGCTTCGAGCCACTGCTCTATGTCCCCGCCTTTAACACGATGAAAGATTTCCACTATTCTTGATCCCACCGGATCGCCAATACAAGTTCTCACTAGAACTCTTTGGACACACTTGTCCTCTCTCGCGGTGCCGCAACACCAATTAGGAGCACACTAGCTCGCTTGAGGCCGATGCCTCTACAACTTCTCAATATGAAGAAAAAGGTGATCAACACTTGACCACAAACAATGGCTCACTTGCATAACCCTACAACCAAGATGAGGAGATGAAACTTTTGGAATTGTGTAGTGCACAAATTTAGAAGAGAAGTAGAGGAAAGCTTCAAGCTAAAAATGATTGAAAATTTGGCTCAATGAAAGCTATTTGCTAAAAGGCTAAACTTTTGAAAAACTTGTAAATCTTGTAAATCTTGTTGTATTTTTGTTGTAGAATACTCCCTCTATTTATAAGGGATGAAAACTGGTTAACAAAGGCCAAAAGATTCATTGGGGGAAGTCCCAACACAAATCAAGTCAGAAAAAATAGTTGTTGGAATCTGTCAGCAGATTCTGACTGTTGTCGGTCGACCGGGTCGGTCGACCGCCAACGGTCGAATTTCCGACCGTTGGGAAACCGGTTGACCGTGACGATCGACCGAAGTCCAAACAGGGAGTAAGTTCTCTCTGTCGGTCGACCGGTTCGGTCGATCGAGGAAAAACAGAGAGCACTGCTCTTTCTCTCGGTCGACCTAAGTGCACACATGCACAGTGGTGCATGTCAGTCGACCGCCCGGTCGACCGACAGAGCAATTTAGCTCTGCCAGCGGTCGACCAGACTCTAGCCAAAAACAGATTTTGAAAAGGAATTTTGAAGATAGAAATTTTTGATAAAAATTCTTTGGATAGGTGTATATACAAAATAGAGTTCTAGGACTTGTAAGGACCAGGGTGTGATCATAGATCAACACCAAAAAGATTTGAACTATATTTTGATAAAAATCCTTTTTCTAAACAAAAAAGGTTTTTTTAAAAACTTGTTTTTCCAAAAGCGATTTTTCCAAATTTTGTTTTCTGAAACTAGGTTAGAAATATTTGTTGGCCCAAAGGCCCATCACTCTAGTTTTGATGATGATTAACTCATGTAGTTATAGTACTAATGATCTTGTGTTTAATTAGTGACAGATTCTATGATCAAGATCTTAGTAGGTATGCAGCTTTAACAAAAGATTTAAAGTCAAGTTTTGGAGCTTGCACGGTGTTTGAACCAAGTCAAGAAGATGAGAAGCCTTCAAGTGAAGACTTCAAGAAGATGAAGACTTGTGTCTAGGTATAAGATTTTATTTTAGAGAAAATGTAAAGGATAGAATAGTGGTGGATTGCTCAAGTACATATATACACACACACACACACACTCTTGATAGTTTAGTTTTTACAAAAGAATTTTTATTTTGAAAAATACCGTTTTAGTTTTTGATATCCATGTCTTATGTTTTAACCAAAACCATGTTTAGTGCTTATTGTCAAAAACATAGATATTTCACCATGTTTGTGTAGTGGATCATATCCATACACTATATGCTTCAAATGAGTTTTAAATATCTTGTTTTTGTATTTGGAGATGTTTTGGAAAAACAAGTATTGGAAAAATCAATTTGGAAAATACTATTTTTGTTTTGAGCCATATTTTTCAAAGTTACAAAAATAGTCCAAATCTTTTATAACATGCCTTGATTTTGTGCAAGCATGTTTGTTTATCAAAGTATAACATCAAAACTATTTTTGTAAATTTTTCAGTATTTTTATGGGATTTTTAGTGAGCCAAAAGACCAAGTTTTAAATCCCTATTTTTCTGTTTTCCAGGCTTCAGCGGTCGACCGACCAGTCGACCGAGTTCTGAAGTCTGTCAACCGAGCCGTCGACCGACATGCACAGACGTGTACGCCTTGACCTGGCAGGAGGCCGGTCGACCGTCCAGAGAGCTCTGCTCTCTGGAAAGGCCCCGGTCAACCGACCGGTCGACCGGACAGAGAGATGTGCTCTCTGTATCCTGACTCGGTCGACCGGCCGGTCGACCGATAGCACAACGGACTGAAATATGACCATTGGCCAGTCGACCGGGCGGTCGACCGACAGGTCTGACAGACCCCAACGGCTAGTTTTTATTAGCGTATAAATTTGGGGGGTTTGGGCATTGTTTTAAAAAAAAGATTTCTAGTGGACTTTGAGTCAGTTTTTCCCACTTCATTAAAAGACTTTTCTCCACTAAATGGAGAGCTAATACTTCCAATCAAAAGGGGAGTTTTATTAAGAGTGTTTAAAGAGATTTCTTTGAGTTTTCCTCCACCATCTCTTTCCTTATTTTCTCACACATACACTTGAGCTATCCATTGATTATTCATTCTATAGGAGTGTTGTAGTGAGAGTGTTTATTGGTGATCAAAGTGTTAGATCACCAAGAGATTATTTCTTGTACTTTGAGGAGGCGGACAAGTGTGTTCGCGTGGTTTAGAGTTCGTGTGTGAACTCTTGTTTGAGGTGCAGCCTCGACGAGTTTGAGGGGCTCGCGGTGTGTACGGGACTAGAGAGTCCGAGGGCTTGTAGGTGTTGCAGCACCAAGGAGTGATCCATTAGGATCAAGCATAGTGAAAATCCTTCGTGTGTCGAAGGCGGGGATGTAGAGCAAGTGTGCTCGAACCTCGAAACAAATCTCTTGTATTTGCGATTGCTCACTCTCTCTCTCTATCTCTTGTTTATATCTTGCATACTTTTATTGTACTTATCCTTATATGCTTGATATACATTTGTGCTCATTGAAATACATGTGTGGGATTGTTTGCTAACACTTGTATTCAACTAAGAGAGCCAATGCGACACCTCAACCCATTTCAAGGGGAATCTAGAGGAGTTAGTCCAGAGCCCTTCACGGGGAATTCGGCTACACTCTTGTGTTATACGTGGTGTTTAGTGTAATAGTTTTAATTTGGTCATAATAGTTTTTAATTCCACATTTTGTGACCATTAGATTAGCCAACACCTATTCACCCCCCTCTAGGTGTTATTTCAATTGGTATCAGAGCTAGTGCTCTTGATTTGGGTCTAACAACCTAGAGTTAAAGATCCTCATTTTTAGGCTAATCACTATATTTGTACACACACTATGGATTTCATGTCACCACCCACTTTTGACATTCTTAACATCCAAATTTAGAAGGTTAAGATGTCCTTGTACCTCAAAGCCTTAGGTTATAATGTTTATCTAGCCACAACCAATAATGCATATTGTTTAAATGGTAAGAATAGTGAGGCTAATGCAAAAGCCCTAAATGCTTTAAGATCTACCCTAAATAATGACTATTTATCTAGGGTTGCTAATCTTGATTTGGCTTTTGTAGTTTGGAACACCCTCACCTCCCTTGGCGAAAAGGAACAATATTATGCGGAGAGCGACTCGGATGTTGGAAGCAACCCTTCCAACGTGTGCTACATGGTCCAAGGGAATAACCCCCTTGAGGTAGCTACCGAATCCGAGGTAGAAGATGATAACATGTCATATGATGAGCTCACTTCATTTTGTAAATTACTTCTTGAGAAATATGACATGATTAAGAAAGATAATAAAAATTTGAAAAAGAAACTTGATTGCATGCATATAGAACATGATTCATTTAGAAGTAACATTGCATGCTTAGAAAAAGAAAATAAAGATTTGAAAAATGAGAATGTTTCCTTACTTTCAAAATTGAATGATTTATGTGAAGGAAACACTAGTTTGAAAAATAAAATGTTTTTAGTGGAAAAACAAAAGGAAGTTGTTTTTCAAGAAAATAAATCTTTGAAAAGAAAAATTGTTGAAAAAGAAAAAGATTTTGTTTCTAAAAAGAACAAGAAAAATGATTCTATATCTCACCATGCTTTACATACCACCACTAGTGAGATTAATATTTTGAAAAATAGGATTAGTTGTTTGAGTTCAACTTTGAACTCTTGTGCATTTAACCATACTAGATTGGAGTCCTTGTTTTCAAAGAAACAAGCTCCACATGTTCATGCACATCATCATGCATTTGCTTATGTTGCACGCCATGATCACACTCATACACATAAGCATCCTAAGGTGTACACTTGTACACATTGTGGCCGTAAAGGCCATTTAGCAAAATTTTGTTATGACAAGTTGCATCATATTAATTTTGCTAATAACAAAAATTTTTGGGTTCCTTATAGTACTAACCCCAAAGGACCCAAGAAAAAATGGGTACCAAAATCCCCACCTTTTATTTTTGATGTAGGTGAGGGCTCTCACAAAACGTGAGAGAGTTGGTGCCTTGATGGTGGATGCACATGGACTTGATGGACACACAATGTATGCATCACTATTAAGGAGTTTTGGTGGAATGACCACAATGTTTGGAGTTTTAGAACATAGTTCCTTAGTTGGTAACTATTTCTAAACTCTTATTTTTATAACTAGCCTATACATGCTTTTCATACATGATATTCTTTAGTATGTACATAGTTTAATTGTTTTGTGCTTCATGTGGTATAAACTAGTTTAAATATAGTTTTTATCAAAACTTGCATGTATACATGTACAAATAGTGAGAACAAATTGATTCATATATGTTTGCACTTCATGCTCATTTGTACCCACTATATGCACATGTATAAGTTAGTTTTGATGATTCTTTCATTTACACATGTTTTGCCTACTTTCATGTTTTTACTTCATGTATATATCTTATGATTTCAAATCTAATAAATATATATATATATACCCGTGAGTCTTTTGCCTTCATGCAAATACTTTTAATAGACTCTTTTATGTTTGGAATATGTATGTATATTGTTAGATTTGGATGAATCATACATATACCTAGAAGTTTGTGTTTAAGATGAAAAATGAATTTTTTTTGTTTTGTTTAATAAAAAAAAATGATATTCATGTTTGATTTGAGCTTCAATGAATATTTTCATAAAAATGCTATTTACATGATCTTTTAACACTCACATTTTTATTTGTGTATTCATGACTTAGCTTCATGATCATTTTTGAGCTTTATAGACCATGAGTGTTTAAATTTTTGTGTATCAAGTTATGATTTATGAAAAACATATGATTTGATGTTTTTGAAGGATCTTTAACTAGTTTTTCAAAAATTAATTTATACTAGTTATTTATTCTTCAATTAATTTATGAGATATACACATGATCCTACTTTTCTTCAATTATATAGAAAAATTCTTTTGTGTTCTCAATATTTGTTTATAACATAGTTCTAATCATGTTTATTTATATTTAGTTTTGATGCTTCATGATTTGAATATTAGTTTAAATGTTAGTTTTTGTTAACACTAGGATTTATACTTGTACATATAGTGGGCCACAAATAAATCTATATGTGTTTGGGTTTGATTGCTTATTTGTGCTCATTAGAGTGCTAGTATAGCCTAGTTTTTGATGATCCATACATTTTTAAACTTGTATTCCCATTTTGGATTTGTTTTATGATCATGTGTTTTCATGTCATGAATATGTTTATTTTGCCAAACTTTAAGATATACATGTATACCCTTGAGTCATTTGCCTTTCATGCAAATCTATATATATGGACTCAATTGTGCTTAGGGATATGTGTGTATACTTCTTGTGTTGTCAAAACATACATATACCTTGAAATATAAACTAGTTTTAATGAAAAATTTGTGTTTTCATAATTTTTGATGATTTTCATGTTTTCTCGTTTAAAGAAATATTGAGCTTTATTGCCATTTTCATGATGTCATGTTCCACATAACACTAGTGCACTCACTTCATTTGAATATTTTCTCATGAGTATGTTTTCATGAGTACTATATAGGTTTTATGGATTTAGAGTGTTTTTAGTGCCATGTGATTTACATATGTTTCATGAAAAACATGTTTGTTTTATTCCTTGCTTGAAGGATTCCGTGCTAGTTTTCAAATATTTTCATATTAACTAGTTCGAATTCTTCATATGGTAGATTATATGATGTATACACTTAAGCTTATTTTTCAATTGGTATCATTGGATATTTTCAATTGGTATCAATATGACTCTTTTTGTATATACTCATATTTTGTTTTATATATATGTATGCCTCATTTCAAATAGTATCAATTTCGATTGATATTCTCCTTTTCATACATATATATGATTTGTTTTGTGCTTGAGTTAAAAATTGATTTACTTGTTTAAGCACAAAATTAGTTTTTTATGCTAAGCTTAGTTCAAATTTTTATAAGCTTATGCATTATTTTTTTTTTTAATTGGTATCAAAATACAAAATTTGTTTTATTGAGAAAAATACAAAATTTTGTTTTAAAGAAAAATGAAACATTTTTGGTTTGTATTGCCTATATGTAAGGAGAGCTTAACATCTCTTCTACATATAGATTCATGTTGAGTGTATTGTATATTGAGGAGCTTGACAACTCTTCTTTATGTGGTACACGTGTGTAGGGGGAGCTTCACATCTCCTCTTATGCATTATATAATATGTGTTATATGAATTGGGGCTTATCATCCTCTTATGCATCTTCCTCTTCATGAATGTATATCGCATATAACCTTTATTTATTGACTTGTGTTTACCCCTTTATTGGTTCTTTGTTTCGGACAAATAGGGGGAGAAAAGTTGATTTGGTTTTGCTTTTACTTTAACGCCTTTGTTGATGATTGACAAAAAGGGGGAGAAGTATTTGTGGTTTATATGCATGTTTTCCTTCCTTTATTCATAAAGGGGGAGTAATATTTATGTTTATGCATATATATTTTGTTTTGCAAATAGGAGAAAAAGAATTTGTTTTGCTTTATGCTTGTTTTTGCATATATGTTTTGTTTTGTAAATAGGAGAAAAAGAATTTGTTTTACTTTATGCTTGTTAGCATATTTATCTCCTTACATTTGCATACATGTTTATGAGCATTCATTGCATATTTATTTATTTATTATTATGCATGAGTTAAGGGGGGCTTCTTTGAAGCTTTACTTTAATCCATACATATATAACTTCATGAGTTTTGTCATCATCAAAAAGGGGGAGATTGTTGGCCCAAAGGCCCATCACTCTAGTTTTGATGATGATTAGCTCATGTAGTTATAGTACTAATGATCTTGTGTTTAATTAGTGACAGATTCTATGATCAAGATCTTAGTAGGTGTGCAGCTTTAACAAAAGATTTAAAGTCAAGTTTTGGAGCTTGCACGGTGTTTGAACCAAGTCAAGAAGATGAGAAGCCTTCAAGTGAAGACTTCAAGAAGATGAAGACTTGTGTCTAGGTATAAGATTTTGTTTTAGAGAAAATATAAAGGATAGAATAGTGGTGGATTGCTCAAGTACATATACACACACACACACACACTCTTGATAGTTTAGTTTTTACAAAAGAATTTTTATTTTGGAAAATACCATTTTGGTTTTTGATATCCATGACTTATATTTTAACCAAAACCATGTTTTGTGCTTATTGTCAAAGACATAGATATTTTACCATGTTTGTGTAGTGGATCATATCCATACACTCTATGCTTCAAATGAGTTTTAAATATCTTGTTTTTGTATTTGGAGATGTTTTGGAAAAACAAGTTTTGGAAAAATCAATTTGGAAAATACTGTTTTTTTTTTGAGCCATATTTTCCAAAGTTACAAAAATAGTCCAAATCTTTTGTAACATGCCTTGATTTTGTGCAAGCATGTTTGTTTATCAAAGTATAACATCAAAACCATTTTTGTAAATTTTTCAGTATTTTTATGGGATTTTTAGTGAGCCAAAAGACCAAGTTTTAAATCCTTGTTTTTCAGTTTTCCAGGCTTCAGCGGTCGACCGACTGGTCGACCGAGTTCTGAAGTCGGTCGACTGAGAGGTCGACCGACGTGCACAGACGTGCACGCCTTGACCTGGCAGGAGGCCGGTCGACCGAGCCGGTCGGTCGACCGTCCAGAGAGCTCTGCTCTCTGGAAAGGCCCCGGTCGACCGACCGGTCGACCGAACAGAGAGCTGTGCTCTCTGTATCCTGACTCGGTCGACCGGCCGATCGACCGATAGCACAACGGACTGAAATATGACCGTTGACCGGTCGACCGGGCTGTCGACCGACAGGTCTGACAGACCCCAACGGCTAGTTTTTCTTAGCCTATAAATTTGAGGGTTTGGGCATTATTTTAAAAAAAGATTTCTAGTGGACTTTGAGCCAGTTTTTCCCACTTCATTAAAAGAGTTTTCTCCACTAAATAGAGAGCTAATACTTTCAATCAAAAGGGGAGTTTTATTAAGAGTGTTTAAAGAGATTTCTTTGAGTTTTCCTCCACCATCTCTTTCCTTATTTTCTCACACATACACTTGAGCTATCCATTGATTATTCTTTCTATAGGAGTGTTGTAGTGAGAGTGTTTATTGGTGATCAAAGTGTTAGATCACCAAGAGATTACTTCTTGTACTTTGAGGAGGCAGACAAGTGTGTTCGCGTGTGTGAACTCTTGTTTGAGGTGCGGCCTCGACGAGTTTGAGGGGCTCGCGGTGTGTAAGGGATTAGAGAGTCCAAGGGCTTGTAGGTGTTGCGGCACCAAGGAGTGATCCATTGGGATCAAGCATAGTGGAAATCCTTCGTGTGTCGAAGGCGGGGATGTAGAGCAAGTGTGCTCGAACCTCGAAACAAATCCCTTGTGTTTGCGATTGCTCACTCTCTCTCTCTATCTCTTGTTTATATCTTGCATACTTTTATTGTGCTTATCCGTATATGCTTGATATACATTTGTGCTCATTGATATACATGCGTGGGATTGTTTGCTAACACTTGTATTCAACCAAGAGAGCCAACACGGCACCTCAACCCATTTCAAGGGGAATCTAGAGGAGTTAGTCCAGAGCCCTTCACAGGGAATTCGGCTACACTCTTGTGTTATATATGGTATTTAGTGTAATAGTTTTAATTTGGTCATAATAGTTTTTAATTCCCATTTAGTGACCATTAGATTAGCCAACACCTATTCACCCCCCTCTAGGTGTTATTTCAATATTATCATAAAATTTTGTCTGTAAGCATGAAGCAATATCAAATGTGTGTGCGTGTGATAATCCCAAAGTTATCTACCTCTATCATCTCGGTTTTGACAAAATAGACTAAAAATCTTAACTAAAATGGAAAATACAAATCTTGTATAGTCTTCAATCTTGTTTGATCCTGGAGCTCTTCTATTGTGCTGGGCTCTAGGACCCAAATCTTTGCGGCTTCCAAATGCGTGAGTCTTGTGTTGAAGCCGTCAACCAAACTATGATTTTTACCTGAAACTCATTTAAACAGACTTATTAAAACATAACTATATATGGTTTGTTATTATCAAAACTTCGGGCTAATGGCCTTTGGGCCAACAATCTCCCCTTTTTGATGATGACAAAACATATAGAGTTATTACAAATATTTTGGGTGGAGACTTCAAGTGAAGCTCCCCCTTAACACATGCATATACAATAATCTGATAAAGAGATACACATGCATAACATAGGCATATATATAGGATATAAAAATGATACATATGCCAACCATCCATGTATACCAAAGATACAGAAATACAAGAGTGTATGCATACATGGTTACCTCCATCCATCCAGAAATAACCTCCATCCTCCAAAATAGATGATTGGGTCAATAAAGACATACGCATAATATACAACCAATCATAAATGCCATAATATAGAAAAAACAGTGTTCATACAAATAGGAGGTTCATGCCAACCTCAAAACCATAACACATGTCCACAAGCACCAAATATGTCCAAATACATGTAGAAAAAACAACCCAAAATAACATATAAATAACAAAATAACTCCCCAAAATATCTCTCCCCTTTTTTGACATCATCAAAAGGGGTCACTCCTCATCAGACTCAGAATCCTGTGCAGTAGATGGCGGTGGAGTAGCAGAAGGAGCCCTGGTGGGAAATGGAGGGCCAGAAGAAGGAAGTGGCCTAGCATGAGCAGATGGAAGAGGAACCGGCCAAGTATTCTTCTGGTAGATGCCGCCGAGATATGTCTCCAAATAGCGTATGGGGTCACAGATGTAGCTGAGATCATGATCCAAACGCTACTCCATCCGCTGATAATGAGCGGACATCTCCTCAAAAATCTGCTGGCGATGCGCAGTCATCTCAGCAGAAAGCTGCTCGTGGTGCTCCCGAAGCTGAGTAGAGAAGGCAAGATAGGGATCGAAGGGAGCAGAAGAGTTAGAGGAGGATCCAGGGACATGGACAGCAGGGATGATAGGCTGCGGCTGAGGAGCAGGAGGACGCTCCCTAACACGCATCTTCTTGAGGAGGGTGCTGTTTATGTCAACAGACGGTTCAACCGACCGTTCAGATGAAAGATTAAAGTTTAGTTGCTTCAAAAAATGGGTAATGATCATCCAAAAGGCAAGCGCCGGTTTGAGACAAGGAGATGATCCAAAACCATAAAACTGATGATGAGTTTGGAGATGTTAATTCTAATGCCTCGCAGAAGGCAGTAGATGATAAGTAAAACAGATCCCCTGGCATGACTATATTCTCCTGATTTTGACAGGAGGTTATAGAAAACGATCTTGGCTAGGACTTGGGCGGTGAGAGTGTAGTACTTCACCTCCTCGTTCCTAACTAAGCCGGGGTTATCATCACCGTGAAGCAATATGGAGGCGGTCTGGGCAGACTCACCGTCAGGATAAACAAAATCGTGTAAATCAAGATTATAGATGTCTTCCCCCTCACAGGAGAGGTGAAGGTGATGTGTAAATTCCTGAAGGGAGATGTCAATGTCTCTGCCCAAAACTCTGGATCTAATATGATTGGATTCGAAGGTGAGATTAGAGTAAAAATAATGTACTAGGGAAGGATAAATAGGTTCCTTAATTGAGACAAAATATTCTAAGGAACTGGTCCTCAAAATAGAAGCTAGGTTTAAATGTTCAAAATCATTCAACACAACGGATCTCCCAGAGTTAACATTTTTAGGGGAAATAACTATGTATCTATATGAACATTTCGTGAAACAAAAGGGGATGATTGAGATGAGGATTGAGAGGTTTTTTCCTTCTCAGATCTAGTCCTTTTAGACATGGTGGAAGGATAATCAAGATTAAGGCTAGATCTAAGCAAAAGATATGAGATTAAAACAAGAAAAATTTAAGGATCTAGATATGGAATTAAAGCAAAAGATATGGAAGTATGTACCTTGAAAATAAGAGAAATCCCCAGGTAGAAGAGTAGATCTGAAGCCTGAAACTCTGAATCCCCAATTTTTTGAATTAATTTGGAGTTTTAGAGAGTGAGAGAGGGTGTGGATATGATTTAGGGTTGAAAGAGGTTGAGAGAGAAGGAGTGGAGGCGGACCGAATGAGGGATTTAGAGAGCTAGGGCTTTAATAGAAACGGGTAAAATTCAGCAGACCCGTCGCCCAGTCGACCGGGCCGGTCGACCGGTGGAACCCGAGACCAAAGTCACTTTCAGTCGTCGACCGCCCGGTCGACCGGCTATGGGCAAAAATCTTCCAGGTTATATCAGTCGACTGGGTCAGTCGACTGGGCCTATGCCAGGCCAATCCGGTCGACCGGCCGGTCGACCGAATACGCTGAAAATCAGAGAATAGAACAGTTTTTAAAATAGGGTTTTTTTAATCTAATTTTCTTTTAACCAAAAAAAATGTCTATATTGTAAAATCATAGAAACAATTTAAATCTTCCTTGGCATGAAAAACAACAAAAATATATTTATTTTTATTTATTAATAAAGCGATAAATAAGAGATGTTGAAGCCGAATACCCCGTTAAGGGTTCTGAACTTCTCCTCGACATTCCTCTAGATAAGAGTTGAGGCGCGCAATTGCCATCTCTATTTATTTGCTTTAATTTGATTAAATAAATTTTAATTTTTGACAAAATCATATAAAACATCAAGTTAACAAAATCTTGATATATGGACAAATATCATATGGCAAAGAAACATGAATATATACTCAATCATGGCAAAGGTACAAACAAATAGAAATGCAAGTTTACATATGGCACAATATCACAAAAGTATAACTAGCAATCCTATGTATATAAAAAGAAATTTTTGTGGAGAAGTTACCAAACCATAGGTATTCTCCAAAAATGGGTGCCTCTACGATAGTGATGCAAGCGACGATGTGTTCGTTGAGCGTTGATGCATCCACCACCCAGGCACCATCTCCCCCTAAGTCTTGGAGGAGGACGACCCACCTGCATTAATTAAGTTTAGTGCGTCTTTTGGTACCCAAATCTTTTTGGGTCCTATAGGGTTAGTGTTTTCTCGAACCCAAACATTTTTATTTAATAAGTTTAGCTTAGCATAACAAAACTTTTCTAAATGGCCTTTGCGGCCACAATGAGCACAAGTATAAATTCTACCATATATAAATGCATGTTTATGTGAGTGTGCATGTTTGTGTGATTTTGAAGCATGATGATGATGAGTGTTTTTCCCTTGGGATATTCCTTTAGGAAACCTAGATGCAAGTTTAGTCATGTCAAAAGCATATTTCTTTAAAGTTGTATCCAAAACTTCAATACGCTTTGGACCTCTAAAAATTCATTTTTATTGCAAGTAGAAATAGGGCTTTTTCCTTTACAAGATATTTTGTATTTTTCAAAATCCTTTTTCATTTTCTCAAAAGAATTTGATAATTCATTTTTCTCTTTTAAAACAAGTTCAAATTTACCTTTTAAAGAATCATTTTCCTTTTTCAATTTTTTATTTTGAGCTTGAGAAATTTCATACCTACTTTGTAATTCTTCAAAAAAATGTGCAAGTTCATCCATAGTTAAGTCTTCATCATCTAGAGAGTTTTCTAGACATACCTTGGAAGCATCATCGCCATGTGCCATGAAGCACATGTGAGTGGCGTTGATCTCCTCTTCAGATTCTGACTCCGAGTCATCCCACGTGGCCACCGTCGCCTTTTTCTTCTTTTGTCCATTCTTGGAGGTAGTAGCTTGTAGAGAGGACAATCGGTAATTTGATGTCCCGTCTTCTTGCAATGAAAACAAGGACCCGGTTCCTCTCTCTTCTTTTCAAATCTTCCTTGAGATCTCCCTCTTCGGAAGTTGCTTTGTCTACCTCTTTTATAGAACATTTTGCCCACCTACCTTATGAGCATGGCAAAGTCTTCATCGTAGTCTTCCGATGAATCCTCTTCATCATGGATGGATGGAACGGCCTTGAAAGCAAGGGCTTTCTTCTTTGGTGCCTCCCTTTCTTCTCTTACCTTCATATCCATCTCACGGGTTTTGAGATTGCCGATGAAGCAGGAGAAGTCCATCTCCTCCCTATCATTTAGCTTCTTGAGGGTGGTTGCTTTGACTTCCCAAGACTTGAGAAGAGCTCTAATGACCTTCCAGATGTTTTGGTCATTGTCGATGTTGTCACCTAAAGAAGATAGAGCATTAGTAATCTTGGTAAAACGGGTGAGCATATCATCTATGCATTCATTTCAAGCATATAAAAATTCTCATATTGAGAACAGAGCAAGTCAATTTTAGATCTCTTGACTTGAGACGTTCCCTCAAGAGTAACAATGAGAACATTCCAAACTTCAAAAGCAGATTTGTAGTTAATGATGCGTGAAAGATCATCTTTATTTAAAGCCTGGGTGAGTGCATATGGGGCTCTAGCATTGGCTTCATAGTCCTTAGTGGTGTCTTCAGACCATGTTTTCTCATCAGTGAGAGGTTCACTAAATTCTTTGGTGATGGACCTAGCAACTCTAACTCCTAGGGACTTTAGGAAAAGGTTCATTTTGACCTTCCAAATAGGAAAGTTCAATCCATCAAATTTGGGTGGGGACTTGATGCTAGAAAAGTCAACAGATGCCATGAATACAAGTATAATGCACAACAAATAAAAATGCAACAAATAGATATAGCCAAAAGTGAGGATCTCCCTAAGGTGGTTAAACCAAAAGCTAAGATTAGGCTCTGATACCAATTGAAATCACCTAGAGGGGGGTGAATAGGTGATGGCTTTACTAAGTGACAAATAATGCGGATTTAAAAACTATTTAACAATAAGCAACAATTATAAGAGACTTGCAAGAATATAGACAAGTAATAGAGCAAGTAAAGGAGAGAGTGAGTTTAGAGATAAGTGGACAATCACAAACACAATGATATGTTTCGACGTTCGAGCCACTGCTCTACGTCCCCGCCTTCAACACGATGAAGGATTTCCACTATTCTTGATCCCACGGATCGCCAATACAAGTTCTCACTAGAACTCTTTGGACACACTTGTCCTCTCTCGCGGTGCCGCAGCACCAATTAGGAGCACACTAACTCGCTTGAGGCCGATGCCTCTACAACTTCTCAATATGAAGAAAAAGGTGATCAACACTTGACCACAAACAATGGCTCACTTGCACAACCCTACAACCAAGATGAGAAGATGAAACTTTTGAGATTGTGTAGTGCACAAATTTACAAGAGAAGTAGAGGAAAGCTTCAAGATAAAAATGATTGGAAATTTGGCTCAATGAAAGCTATTTGCTAAAAGGCTAAACTTTTGAAAAACTTGTAAATCTTCTAAATCTTGTTGTATTTTAGTTGTAGAACACTCCCTCTATTTATAGGGGATGAAAACTAGTTAACAAAGGCCAAGAGATTCGTTGGGGGAAGTCCCAACACAAATCAAGTTAGAAAAAATAGCTGTTGGAATCTGTCAGTAGATTCTGACTGCTGTCGGTCGACCGGGCCGGTCGACCGCCAACGGTCGGATTTCCGACCGTTGGGAAACCAGTCGACCGAAGTCCAAATAGGGAGTAAGTTCTCTCTGTCGGTCGACCGGTTCGGTCGACTGAGGAAAAACAGAAAGCACTGCTCTTTCTCTCGGTCGACTGGTCGGTCGACCAAAGGGCACATATGCACAGTGGTGCATGTCGATCGACCGCCCGGTCGACCGACAGAGCAATTTAGCTCTGCCAGTGGTTGACCGTGCGGTCGACCGGACTGAGGCCAAAAACAGATTTTGAAAAGGAATTTGAAGATAGAAATTTTTGATAAAAATTCTTTAGATAGGTATATACAAAATAGAGTACTAGGACTTATAAGGACCAGGGTGTGATCATAGATCAACACCAAAAAGATTTGAACTATATTTTGATAAAAATCCTTTTTTCTAAACAAAAACGGTTTTTTCCAAAAACTTGTTTTCCAAAAATGATTTTTCCAAACTTTGTTTTTCCGAAACTAGGTTAGAAATATTGTCATAAAATTTTATTTGTAAGCATGAAGCAATATCAAATGTGTGTGTGTGTGATAATCCCAAAGTTATCTACCTCTATCATCTTGGTTTTGACAAAATAGACTAAAAATCCTAACTAAAATGGAAAATACAAATCTTGTATAGTCTTAAATCTTGTTTGATCCTGGAGCTCTTCTATTGTGTTGGGCTCTGGGATCCAAATCTTTGCGGCTTCCAAACGCGTGAGTCTTGTGTTGAAGCCGTCAACCAAACTATGATTTTTACCTGAAACTCATTTAAACAAACTTATTAAAACATAACTATATATGGTTTGTTATCATCAAAACTTCAGGCAAATGGCCTTTGGCCAACCAACAGAGAGCAGAGCTCTCTGCCGGTCGACCGACCCGGTCGACCGGGGCCATTTCCAGTGAACAGAGCTCTCCGGACGGTCGACCGCCCAATCGACCGGCCTACTAGCCCATGGCTGTGTGCACGTCTGTGCACGTCAGTCGGTCGACCCGGTCGGTTGACTTCTATCATGATCGACCGGTCTAGTCGACCGGCAGACAGCCAGTCCAGCCATTATAGGATTTAAAAACTTGGGTTTTTATCTTTGATTAAATCCCATAAAAACATATAAATTTCGCAAAAATCTGTTCTTATTAGATCTTTGAAATACAAATATGTATGATAAAAATTCAACACATATTTCAAACAATTTGAACCATTTTTGTGTTCTTGAAAATTTGCTTTAAACAAAAATTCGTATTTTCCAAAACTAGGATTTTTGAAATGGAAATCCGATTTTTTCAAAACTCATGTAAATACAAAACCATGATATTTAAACAACTTTTATGCATGTTGTATATGGATAGAATCCAATATACATGAAAGATATTATATTTATGTTTTTGACAAGAAATCTAAAAATAAGTTTTGTTTAAATACAAAACTCCAAACTCATGACATAGACTATCAAAATAAGTTTTTATAAATAGATGAAGCATAGATGTATATAGATCAAATCTAATATACATAAAACCATGTAAACTTTTTTTGATTCTATCTATTTATGAAAACCAAGATCGATTAAACCGAAAACCAAAACCAAATATGAAACTTGCGTGTGTGTAGTGTGAACTTGAGCATATCACATTATCTAATCTTTACATATGATCTAAATAAAAATCTTATACTAAAATAAATCGAGGTCTTCTTGTAGAACTCCTTCTCTAAGTCAACTCGATCCAAACATAATCCACCGAGCTTGACTCCAACCGAGTGCTAGATGTGATCTTAACGCTCGAGCTCTTGAATCATCATGTGAAATCTCCAAAACACCTTTGTTGAAGCTAATCACCTACTAATATCTTGATCAAATATCTGAAACTAAATATCACAAGATTATTAGTAAACTATAACTACATGAGTTAATCATCATCAAAACTAGAGTGAAGGACCTCTGGGCCAACAATCTCCCCTTTTTGATGATGACAAAACTCATGGAGTTATATATGCATGGATTAAAGTTAGCTTCATAGAAGCTCCCCCTTAACTCATGCATAGCAATAAACAATAAGAATATGCAATGAATGCGCAACATAATCATGCATAAACATGCATAATAAACATATATGCATAACATGCATATACAAAAGCAAATGCTCTTTATACCAATTGTAAATCATGAAAAACAAGTGTTCTTGTACCAACTGTAAAACAATGAAGTAAAACTTGTTCTTGATATCAATCTTAAAAAGTAAACACGAAGTAAAACATGCATATAGAAAATATCTTTCTCTTTTTTAAAACATGCATATAAACTCCAACATATCTCTCCCCCTTTTTGTCAATTCATCAACAAAGGGGTAAGCAAAACTCAAAACAAGCTACTCCCCCTCTTTGTCCAAAAAAAATCAACAACGGGGCATAAAAGTATTTTTCTCCCTTTTTGCATAAATCAAACAAAACAAGTAAGCCAAATTATGATACCAATAGAGAATGAGACAATGTATATTATTGATACCAATTGAAACAAATATATGTTGTAAATCTTGATACCAATTGTAAATAATAGTACCAATTGAAAACACTTCACAATTTTGATACCAATTTGTAAGAATATAGATATATATGTGAGTATTGATACCAAATTGAAAGTAAAAGATCAAATTTTTAGGTTAGGTAAACATAGCTCATTTCAATATAGATACCAATATAAAAATGAAGCATGATACTAATTGAAGAACATAAACCAATCTTTTTCATTAAACACTTAAAATCATTTTGCAATAAAGATACCAAATAGAGAATAATATCAATTTAATATTCTTGATATCAATATTGAAAATGAAACATATACCAATTGAAAATATTTTTCATTTTTATACCAATTGAAGGTATTTATCATTTGAAGCATAAAAACCAATTGAAAAACTAAGATATCAATTTTCAACATAAAGTGTGAGAGTAAGATATCAATTGTAAACAAAATCGATTGAAATTAAAAACATAAATTTTCTCCTCCTTTATGGAATACCAATGAAAACGATGCATAAACTTTGTGAGATACCAATTTGAAAAATTATCATTAAGAACTAAACCAAGCTTAGCATAACAAAGTTTATACTTTAAGATATAAAGATATGATAAGCACAATCAAAACACATATATATGTATGAAATAGTAAATACCAATCGAAATTGATACTATTTTAAATTAAAGCATACATATATGAAAAATATGTGTATACAAAATAGATATCAATTGTGATATCAATTGAAAATACAATGATACCAATTGAAAACATAATGAGAATCAAGTGTATAACTCATACTACCTTCTACCCATTTTATGCACATGTTTAAATAGATTTTCAATATGAGCATACAAGGAATGGTCGCCCATCCAACGCCCATCGATTGGTAGGAGTTTTCAAAAATAGGATTGAAAATAACTTTAGTATATTTAAAAACTCTACCAAATGAAGAATACCTCAACTAGTTTTATGATAACTTGAAAACTAGTACGAAATCCTTCAAGTAAGGAATAAAACAAAAATATATTCCATAAAACATGAAAATCACTCAACCAATGACACTTAAAGCTATATAGCACATATAATACTCATGAAAACAAAATCATGAGAAAACATCAAGTAATGTGAGTGTACAAGTTTTGTGTGAAAGACAGTCATGGAAATAGGCAATTTAGTTCAAATATGAAATTTCTTACCAAAACATGAAAATCATCAAAACTAAGAATCCTTCAAGGTATATGTATGTTTAGTACAAACTAGAGTATACATACATATCCAAACATGAACGAGTCCATAAAAGTGTATGCATGAAGGCAAGTGGCTCAATATGTATATATATAACTATTAGTTTAGACAAAATAGACGTATACATGAAACTAAAACACAAATATGAAAACATGCACAAAAATAGGGAATGCAAGTCAAAATGCATGAATCATCAAAACTAGGCTATACTAGTACATCTAATAGGTACAAATGAGCAATTAGGTACAAACATATAATAATCAATTTGTGACTCACTAGTTGTACAAGTATATACTCAAGTTTTAATGAAAACTAACATCTAAACAAGTAGTCAAAGCATAAAGTGTAAAAATCAAAACAAAACTCATATGATCATTATGTAAATGCACATGCATTAGATCTATGAATACACAATAGCTAAATAAATGTGAGAACACAAAAGTATAGATCCATATAAACATGATGTATCTCAAATACTAATCATGTATATCACTAATCTAATTATCATGGCATTTAACATACTAATCATGAAACATGCTAAAAATTAATGACATGCTAAAAATCAATAATGAAAGCATGTAAACATATATGGGAGTTAGAGATCGTTACCAAAACCATGATGGCAAGTCTCTAGGCTCCAAACCAAGGTGGTCCTCCCACCAAACTCCCCTTGAAAGTGATGCATCCAAAATGTGTCACCATATAACTCGGAACGCATCCACCTCAAGGCACCAACAACTCTCATGTCATGTGAGAGCCCACACTTACATCAAATAAAATAGGAGTGACTTTTGGTACCCATATTCTTTTGGGTCCATGGGGGTTAGCTCCTTTCTTAACCCAAACAAATCTATTTGCTAAATTTACATCATGAATTCTATCAAAACAAAATTTAGTAAGGTGGCCCTTACGTCCACAATGTGTACAAGTGTACACATGAGCATACATAGTGTTATGAGTGTGAACGTGAGGAGCATGTGTATGTCGTGATTTGTGTGCATACATATTTGGAACTTGTTTCTTTCGAAACATGGATTCCAACCGTGAGTGGTTCATGGCACATTGGCTCAAAGTGGAGCCCAAACAATCAACATTTTCTTCAAAATACAAATATCTTTTTTAATACATGAAGATAAAGTGGAGCATGCAATAGGTAAGCTAGATGATGAAGCTATACTAGCATGGCAAACATGTGAGTCAACATTATTTTTCAAAGATTTATTTTCATTTAAGCAAACTTCTAATTCTTTTGAAATCAAATCAATTTTGTTTTTCAAAGAATTATTCTCTTTTAATACAATATCAAGTTTTGAAGTTAAAGTCTCATTTTTCTTCAAAACAATTTCACAATTATTTTTATTTTTCAAAACTTCATTTTCTTTTAGGGCAAGATCAAGTTGAGATTTCAAAGAGTCATGTTCATTTGAGATCTCAACCTTCTCTTGCAAAGTTAATTCAAGTTTTGAAAACAAATCTTTATTTTCTTTATTTAATCTAAATCTTTTCTTTTTCAAAAGTTTATATTTTTCTAACAATTTTTCACACACAATGGAAAGTTCTTCATTTAATGCATCGGCATCAATATATTCATCACAAGAAGAACTAGCACTATCTAGTTGAGTATCCGAATGTACCTCAAGAGAGTCATTCCCTTGGACCATGAAGCAACGTTGTTTCGATTCTCCTCCACTAGATTCTTTCTCCACAATGTTTGGCGTTTGTAGCTTGGAGGAGATCAAAGTGTTCCACACTGCAAAAGCTGAATCACAATGAGAAACTAAACACAAATATTCTTTATTAAGTGTGCTTCTAAGTGCCGTTACGGCTTGTGCATTGGCCTCTATATGCTTGCTATTATCAAGAGAGGATTTCTTAGTAGCGATAAGGAAAACATGCAAACCTATGGTCTTGAGATACATACTCATCTTTATCTTCCATACGTCGATGTTGAAAACATCAAACATAGGAGGGGTCATGAAGTCCATGAGTGTGTGTAAACAATATAAGTGTGCAAATGTAAATCTAGATTAGCAACCAAGATCTCACTCCTAGGTGGTTAAACCAAATATCAAGAGCGTAAGCTCTGATACCAATTGAAAGTACACCTAGAGGGGGGTGAATAGGTGTACTGCTAATCTAGTGACAAATAATGCGAAATAAAAAACTTAATACAACACACTTAGTGTAACCAAAGAGTGTAGCCGAATTCCCAGTGAAGGGCTCTGGACTATCTCCTCTAAATTTCTCTAAATAAGAGTCGAGGTGCTATATGAAGCTCTCTTGGTTAAACACAAGTATGGCACACAATCAAGCCCAAGCATATATATATATATATATATATATATATATATATATATATATATATATATATATATATATATATATATATATATATATATATGACAATAAGATGCAATGCACAATATAAGAGAGAGAGAGAGAGAGAGTTAGAGAAAGTGGATCAAACGCAAACACAAGGATATATTTCGAGGTTCAAACACATAGCTCTACGTCCTCGCCTTCACACAGAAGGATTTCCACTAATTCGTCCACACATGACTTCCCACACAGAGAACCTCCACTGAGGATTTGGGTAAATAAAACTTGAGAGTACACAACTCCTCTCTCAATCAATACAACCTCTAACTATAGACTAGGCACAAAGCAAACACAATATCAACCTTACAAATGAGGGATAGACACTTAGCCAAACAACAATCCACCTCTCACTAGAGGGATTTGGCTCAAGGCCACAGAACCACAATCACCTCACACTTGGGGGATTCCAACACAACCTCCACAATCACCTCTCACTAGAGGGATATCAACACAATCACCTCTTACTAGAGGGATATCACAAATCAAGGAGGGTTTACAACTTGGTGGTCTCTTTCAACCACAAACCAAATTCTTCTCACAAAATAATGATCCTATAGATAGGATAGATAGATAAGCTCAAGTGTGAGAAATAAAAGAGTTTGAAAATCAAAAACACAAAGGAAAAACTCTTGGGAAAACTTCTAGAAAAGCTATAGAAATGAGATCAAAAATCAGTCCTAAAGACTTCTCCTTTTCTTAATTTTTCCAACCCTTTTAAAAACAAATAAAGATCAAATCTTTTGGCATAAAAACTCTTTTGAAAACTTGTTGTTAAACACTTATAAAGGAAAGAAAATTGCTCTCTAAGAACTTGTTCAAAACCTACTCAAATGGGGGTATTTATAGCCCCAAAGAAATCTACCCTTGGCAGCTGGAAAGGGCAGAAATGCCCTTCCAGTCGACCACCCAGTCGACCGGCCCAATGGTCAAATTTCTGACCGTTGTGCCTCCGGTCGACTGGCCCGGTCGACCGAGACTGGATACAGAGAGTAGAGCTCTCTGCCGGTCGACCGACCCGGTCGACCAGGGCCATTTCCAGAGAGCAGAGCTCTCTGGACGGTCGACCGCCCGGTCGACCCACCAGCCCATGGCTGCGTGCACGTCTGTTCATGTCGGTCGACCGACCCGGTCGATCGACTTCTGTCACGGTCAACCGGTCCGGTCGACCGGCAGACAGCCAGTCCAGCCATTATAGGATTTAAAATTTTGGTTTTTATCTTTGATTAAATCCCATAAAAACATATAAATTCCACAAAAATCAGTTCTTATTAGATCTTTGAAATACAAATATGTGTGATAAAAATTCAACACATATTTCAAATAATTTGAACCATTTTTGTGTTCTTGAAAATTTGCCTTAAACCAAAATCCGTATTTTCCAAAACTAGAATTTTTGAAATAGAAATCCGATTTTTCCAAAACTCATGTAAATACAAAAATAAGATTTTTAAACAACTTTTAAGCATGTTGTATATGGATAGAATCCAATATACATGAAAGATATTATATCTATGTTTTTGACAAGAAATCTAAAAATAAGTTTTGTTTAAATACAAAACTCCAAACTCATGATATAGACTATCAAAATAAGTTTTTCTAAATAGATGAAGTATAGATATATATAGATCAATTCTAATATACATTAAACCATGTAAACTTGTTTTGATTCTATCTATTCATGAAAACTAAGATCAGTTAAACCGAAAACCAAAACCAAATATGAAACTTGTGTGTGTATTGTGAAGTTGAGCATATCACACTACCTAATCTTTACATATGATCTAAACAAAAATCTTATACTAAAACAAACCGAGGTCTTCTTGTAGAACTCCTTTTCTAAGTCAACTCATCCAAACATGATCCACCAAGCTTGACTCCAACTGAGTGCTAGATGTGATCTTGATGCTCGAACTCTTGAATCATCATGTGAAAGCTCCAAAATACCTTTGTTGAAGCTAATCACCTACTAATATCTTGATCAAATATCTGAAACTAAATATCACAAGATTAGTAAACTATAACTACATGAGTTAATCATCATCAAAACTAGAGTGAAGGGCCTCTGGGCCAACAATGCGATGTGTGAAACTAAGTGTCACGTGAATCTAAGCCACGGGGGCTACCTCTAAAATCCTATATCTCTTGTTTCCCATTTTCTTTTATCTTGTTTCATGATATCAACGAAGCTTATGTCCTATTATCTTATTACATGTACCATGCACTGTTCTTGTTCCTGATACACTGTGTAGTTTATATATAATAAATATAATATGGGGATGGGGGAGACTTAACAGTTAACTAAGTCTTATCGGGTGGATGTTATGGATCTATATTAGTCCCATTGCAGGGGACATGATAGTGTTGACTACCTTCCTATTTTCTGTTTCTCGTTACTTGTGTCGGCTTAGCGGGCTGGCCCTGGTCTCAGCAGTCAGGGGTCTGTTTAAGGCCGTAACCGCGAGTAATGCACGAGATACACCCACCCGATTAGAGATCCTTGACCATTGGGTTTTTAATTAACATAATAAAATAGTATAAGCAATAGTGACATCAAAAACGCTTGTTATTTAGTCACTCTCTCGTTCGAATAATGGTACCCGTATGCCATGTACGGATGAGTTCGGCTGGAGTACGAGCTCCGGTATGAACTGCCAGTGGTATGGGACACTTAAAGAGATTGATTAAAATATTAGGCGATATTGATTGTTATTATTGTATGAATAACATGACCTGTTCGATATATATATATAGTATTGTCCATTTATACTTGTTACACTTTTCGCTATCTTATCTACCATCATGTCACATGTATACTTTGCACTTCTTGTATTCTTCACAGATACACAATTCATTTACACATATACTCAGCATTCCATTTATTTCATATTCCATGTGTTTTCTTCATATTAGTATGAGTATTATGTGTACATCATATATGCATGTTCATACTATTCATATTATTCACGATACCATCATACCATTTTTACTAGAGTTTAAATCTTAAATGATAAATAATAAAAGATGATATATATTATTTATACAAGTTGATTACATTGATATGTTACTAAACGTTATATTTTATTTCACATACTGATAATAACATATAAATGATATAACTCCTATTGATTATAATAATCTAATAGTATAAAAATAGATAATATATAAAGACTCTTTTTGATAATATTAATTGCTATTCTTTTTATATAATTATATAAGATTGTAGTAACATCACCATTGTAACATACATGTTAGGTATTACTACTGTTATGATGTGAATATAACATTCTTGTATAAGTTATACCGATTGTTAAAATAATTATATTGTATCAGTGATAGTTAAACATATATTATATATTATTGTGATTATACTATTATTATAATATACTATTACTGCTTCCTTCATTTTATCACTCACTAGGTCGCTTTCTGACGACCCTGGGTTTGCGTGCCCAAGTTGGAGCTAGAGATTTCATAGCACCTAATAATTTGTGAGATATTATCTTGAGATCGCTACCCTTTCTGATTCATAGGTATCTTTATTATTTGTTTCTATTTCCTTATTTATCCATGTTTCTATATTTATTATGATCATTGACCCTTTTGCTGGTATTCTTGTACTTATTTAATACTAAAATAATTGTGTATATTATATTTATTTCCTATACTGAGGCTTAGCATACGTATGAGACGGTATTTTCGCCTTGCGTATGTATATCATCGTAGCGTTCCCGTATCCGCAGGATCAGAGCATTACAGTTTTTGTTCTTGTGTTTGCGACTATTCTCTGGTGTTGATGTGATTCTCTGTTGCTTTGGGAATTCCTCGACCGCCCCCAACAAGTGGTATCAGAGCTTTCTGGGTTCGTTGGGGAGTTATTCGTTTGGGTGGAGCAAATCAATTTGAACACTGTCCACAGCTTTGTTCAGAGGTAAAGATCTAATCTTTCCTATTTGAATTTATTTTCACTAATCGTTTTCCACATTGTGTTAAGGAAATTACCGAAAAAAGTCAATCCACGGTGAAATTCGTGGACCCTTATCTAATGAAGATCGATGTAATAAAGTTTGATGGTAAGAAAAATTTTCGGATGTGGAGGTGCGAGGTGATGGATGGTCTGACAGCATCAAACCTCGATAACACTCTACGGTGGAAGAAAAATCAGAGGAGACTTCTGAGAAAGATTGAGAAAAGATGAACCAAACGACGCGTGGTCTCATAAGGTCTTGTTTGATACAAGACATCAAATATCATGTGTTGTATGAGACGTCCGCAAAAAAATGTGGGAGATTCTCGAGAAGAAATATCTGACGAAGAGTGTCGAGTCTCGACTGCATCTAAACATGAGGCTTTATTGCTTCAAGTTAAAGAAATGACTCTCTATTGCTGATCGCATGAATGACTACACAAAGCTTCTTACAGATATGGTTAATGTGGATGTGGATATCGAAGAAGAGGACAAGTCACTGATTCTTCTAAATTCTCTTCCTGATGAAGAATATGGGACCTTCGTTCTCACCTTGTTAATGAGAAACAATCACTTAACTATAATGATATGTCAGCTGCTCTTGTAAATTATGAAGTGATGAGGAAGGATAAGCAATCTTCTTCCAGTGGTACATCAAGATATTGACGGTAAGAGGTAAGGGTTCCAATCAGAAAGCCAAAGACGATCGCAAGAGATTGAAGTCTAGACCAGGATTCAGAGATCTGAAGAAGAATCAGTTTGCCGTCAGCAGAGGATTAGGGCACTGGAAGGTTGACTGTCCAAGGATCAAGGATAAGAATAAGGATAAGGAGTCAAAGACCGAGGCAAATCTCGCACAGGTGATCAATACCCAATCGAGTAGTACTTTACAGGCAGATGGATCGACTCATCTGTGTTTTCGTTCTGTCACTACTCCTATCATAGGTTACTTAGGTGATTCTAAGTGGATTCTAGATATAGGAGCTATCTATCATGCATGCCCTAACAGGGATTGGTTTTCTAGTTTTGAGAAGCTAGATGGTTATTCCGTTGTCATGAGTGATGATCACCCATGTTATATGGAAGGAATAGGTACAGTCTTTATCAAGATGTTTGATAGGATGGTGCGAGAATTGAAGGATGTGAGGTATATACCTCAACTGAAAAAGAATTTTGTCTCTGTTGGTGCTTTGAAAGCATTGGGTCTTGAAGTATCTATTAGAGATGGAGTTGTCAAGATAATTAAAGGCTCGATGGTTATGTTGAAGGGTCTCTGACGCAATAACCTTTACTACTTGAAGGGTAGCAAGATTACAGGGTAAGTGGCAGTTTGTACAGATTCAGATGATGATTATACCTAACTCTGGCATATGAGACTCGAATATACAGGGGAGAAATCTTTGCAAGCTCTTGCAAAGCAAGGTTTATTAAAAGGTGCCAGTACTTGCAAATTGAAATTTTGTGAACATTGCGTCATCAGAAAGAAGACCAAGGTGATAATCGGCACCGCGACTTATTGCACCATAGGAATTCTGAATTATGTTAACACAGATGTCTGAAAACCTATCAAGACAACATCGATTGGAGATAACCATGACTTTGTCTTTTATAGATGATTACTTTAGACGATGTAGGGTAAATATCATGAAGCACAAAGAGGAAGTCCTGGAGTAATTTATGGAGCGAAAGAAGAACATGGAGAAGAGAACGAGAAGGAAGGTTAAAGTACTTTGTTCAAATAACGGAAGTGAGTACACAAGCGATCCTTTTCTACATCTATGCCATGATGAGAGCATAGAAAGGTACTTCACATTAAGGAAACACCGCAACAAAACAAGGTGGTTAAAAGGATGAACATGACCTTGCTAGAGAAGTCCGTTGCATGCTATCTAACGCAGGCATATCAAAATCGTTTTGGGCTGAGGCATTGGCGTATGCTTGTCATCTTGTTAACAAGTTGCTTTCATCGGCAATAGGAGAAGAAACTCCTCTAGAAGTTTGATCAGGAAAATTTGCTCGGATTATGATTCAGTATGGGTATTTGGGTGTCCGACCTACTATGATGTCAAGTAAGACAAATTGGACCCAAGAGCGAGGAAAGGTGTATTCGTAGCATTCAAAAAGGGAGTTAAAGGCTATAAAATTTGGGATCTAAAGGCCAAGAAGTTTATCTTGAGCAGAGATGTCACGTTTGACGAGGCTTCTATGATGAAGCCAACAAACTCTCAGCAGGTGGAGAGTGAAATGACCAGAGGGATATTGCAGCTTCACAATCTCTAGAAAGATCAGTATTATTTGAGACCATACCCATGGTGACACAGGATGGTAGTCAAGTAGCTTAGCAAGATGCTGATAATAATGAGGATTAAGAATAGACTATGAGTGATGTCCAAGAATCTATTGTTGTTGAAAGAACCTGAAGAAATCCACGTAAGCCCAGTTGGCTCACTATAGATTTGATTGTAACTTATGCTCTCCCAGTAGTTAAGGAGACGATCCTGACTACATATAGGGAAGCTGAAATTAGTTCAAAATATAAGATGTGGAAGGATGCCATGATGGAACATATGAGTTCTCTACCTAAGAACGATACTTGGGAAATGTCAGAGTTGCCCAAGAGAAAAAAGACAATTGGTTGCAAGTTTACAAAGAATACTGATCTCTCAATGGTGACATTGTATATTACAAAGCCAGGTTGGTAGCTAAAAGCTATGCCCGCGAGAAGGCATTGATTACGCGAGATATTTTCGCCTGTTGTGAAACACGTCTATTCGGATTCTGCTGGCACTAGTGACACAGTATGAGTTGGAACTTGATCAGCTCGACGTGAAGACCGTCTTTCTCTATGGCGATCTTAAAGAGGAGGTCTACATGACTCAGCCGATGAGATTCAAGACTATAGGAAAAGAACATATGGTATGCAAGCTGAAAAAATCAATATATAGATTAAGCAATCACTGAGGCAATGGTACAAGCGTTTCGACTGCCTCATGATAGGCAAGAGGTACACAAGAAGCCATTATGACCCATGTGTGCATTACAATAAGCTATCAAAAGGAGAGTACATTTATCTACTATTGTATGTGAATGATATAGCTTAAGTTGAAGAAGGATTTATCTTCCGAGTTCGAAATGAAGGATTTGCGTGAAGCGAAGAATATGCTAGGCATGAAAATTGGGCGAGACCTAAAAAGTGGCAAGGTTAGCTTGACGAAAAGGAAGTATTTGAAGAAGATACTGCAGAAATTTAACATCAACGGCGATACGAAGACTGTAAGTACACCATTATCTCCACACTTCAAGTTAAAAGCTACTATGTCTCTTACTTTTGTTAAAGAGCGTGAGTATATGACTCACGTACTTTATGCTAGCGCGTTTGGTAGTTTAATGTAAGCAATAGTGTGTACTAGTCTCGATTTGTCGCAGGTTGTACCAATATTTAGCAGATATATGCACGATCCCTGCAGGGGTCATTGGGAGGCAGTAAAGTAGATTCTACAGTACATCGAAGGTACCATAGATGTTGGTTTAGTATTCGAGAAGGATTCTACTAATGAGCAGGAGTCTATCAGATATGTTGACTCCGACTATGCAGGAGACCTCGACAAATGCTGATATGTATTTACATTATCTCAAACACCAGTGAGCTGGCGCTCTATTTCATAGTCTATTATCTACCACAGAGGCTGAGTATATGGCCATGATGGAGGTTATGAAGAAGACAATTTGTCTTCAAGGTTTGCTCAATAACTTGGAGATTGATCAGGATCTATTGAAGATCAATTGTGATAGCATGAATCCTATCTATTTGGTAAAGAATCAGGTGTATCATGCAAGGACGAAGCATATCGATGTCAGGTTTCATTTTATTCGGGAGATTCTTGATGAGGGTGATACAAGTTACAGAATATTCACACAAAGTAGAATCCTACTGATATGCTTACCAATGTTGTTACGGGAGTGAAGTTTGCATTTTACAAGGAGTTATTCCGGATCCTTCCAGTCACTTGAGCTCGGTGGAGCTCGCTTGGATGAATTATGGATGGCTTAATCCCCTGGGCAATGGTACGTAGGCCACCACATTGGTGCAGCCCCGATGGAGTTAACATGGTACTCATATTTGAGAAATCTTCACCGAGGTGGAGAATTATGAGGGAAGAGTGTAAAATCTTGATGGTAGAGTTTTTAAACTCATTGGAGATGAAAGTGCAGAGATCAGAGTTCAATGACAAAGGAGAAGCTCTGTTCCCAGCTGAAGGCAGAGGACTGATCGATCGATCATGCACAAAACATGCACAAGGAGTTACGGTAGACCGCAAAGAAGCAAACAGTCACAACAGAAGCATCAGTCGACCAGGCAGTTGACCGACTGAGTCAATAGTTATAAGTAAAAATAGTCGACCGACTGGTCGACCATAGAAGGAGCCGGTCGATGGGTAGACGTGGCTGACAGTTTCTTAAGTTGATTCAAAGTTCGTTTTCCTCGACTTCCCCAACAAGAATTGCAAGTAGCCTACGTAGGTTGCTTTCCTTAGTAAGTGATGCTGAATTAGATCATATGGCTGTGGGAGCGGTAGTGAGCTAGGAAATTAGAAAGAAAAAAATAAAGATATGATGGCTTAATTAATTATTATGGGTGACAGAAACTATGAAACCTTGGAATTTTATTTAAGCATTAAACAGCTGCAGTTGTCTGTTGTTGCCAGAAGTATACTGTCCGACTACTTGTGGTGTAATCCGATCCGAGACTGTCGGCTACAGGTAGCAAATTAAAGAGGTCTTTGAGTAGTTGAAATGCCGAAAGTTGTCATTGGAGAACATGAGTCACATTTAAGGGCTAATGGAGTTATTTCATCTCCTTCCCTCACTATAGAAATGTAGTTGTCATGGTGTCTTATGGTATTAGAGATTGTCACCACCTTTCAAATGGATAAATACAAACACTAAAAGGTTGCTTTGTCCTTATTCATATACCGGCATCTCATGTTCGAGCCTCGGCAGAATCACCAAGATTTCCAATTATGGACGGTAAGCTAGGGAAAGAACCTTAAATCTCGCAGGAATAAAATAATAATAATAGAAGAATAAGAAAATGAAAACACAGGTCACCTTATATGTCATAATTTATTAATTGATCTTATTGTGCCACTACAACAGAAAGAGAATAAACGTCGGTTTAAAATCGACGTTAATGAAAAAAAAAGTACCCGACGTCTATCCAGGTGATGTAAAAAGTCCATAATTTTTCACGTCGGTTTTAACCTGACGTTCGAAATTTATATTTCACATCGGTTATTTAAATAACCGACGTTATAAAAAAATAACTTCTCACTGGGTTTTGTCAGTGATATTTTTTTCACAACGGTTCTGAAATTAACTGACGTGAAAAACATGTTTCACGCCGGTTCTGATAAGAACCGACGTGAAAAGATTACTTTCCACGTTGGTTACGTTAATAATCGATCTGGAAAGCTTATACAACGTCGGTTTAAAATCGATGTTGTACATATTATTTATTTTTTAAAATTAGTTTTAGCAATATTTCTGTAAACATAGCAATCCAGAATCCAATACAAATATATACCCAATCCAGAATCCAATACAAACATAGAAATCCATAATTCAACACATCCAGTACAAATATATATGTAACATGAATATGTTAATCCAGGATTCCAATACAAATAGGAAAATCAACTACAAAAGTGTCTCCAAAAACAGTTACAGATTTGATGAACTAAATTTGAGAATACCTGAAGTATTCCTTTCTTGCTTGAGCAGCCAATACTTTGGGATCCCTCCAAGGTTGCTTTGATTCTCGTAGCATGACAACCTACACCAATAGCTCATATGAAAAATATTGTCAGAGGGATGAACTAACAGTACATATGTCAAGTGAAATGACATACACGTTCTTAAAAGTGCAATGTGCAGAATGCAATTTTTCTTACAATCTTCATATTCAAATACCAAAAAAATCCTCATTATATCAAATACATGTGTATGTACATACACCAAACATGTACAAAAAAAGAAAACATGCACCAAATTCACCAAAATGAAAATATGCATAAATTCAAAAAACAAAAAACAAAATTCAAAAAACAAAAAAGAAAATTTTAACACAATATATACCCTCTCTAGTTAAAGCACACCATGCATTGATCTTCGGGGCTCTCACTCGATCTACCATGTAATGAGAATGAAAAAAATTTAACACAATACATGACACATATGCATTAAATACAGGATTCACCAAAAAAAAAAAATTACTATCAATATAATTCACTACATATCTCGCCGACTCTTCCTGAACTTCCTCCAATTCTTGATATATATTGTATTTTTATCATTGAGCTGCAAACATTATTCAGTTATTATTTCTGTTAATTTCAACACTAACAAAAAATATATAAATTTGATTTAGTTAAGAGAATTATACATTTTTTGGAATAGGATTCATTTGTAATGTAACGATTTGACGCATAAATTACATAATATAGTTTCCACATACAATAGAATCAGGTTGACAGGGACATTACAAGATTGGAATATATATGTTAAGTAAAAGTTAAAACTTAAAGTTTTATCATCAATTTCTGAAAGAATTACCTCAATCTTCTTCCATGAATCAGGTTTACCCCGTCAGCTTGGATTGAACACGGTGAGGGCCCTTTTCATAAATTTAAGAAATTAAATAAGATTATTAATAGATATTTTATGATAGACATTATAAAAGATTTAGAAGTATTTGGTGCATTAAATATATATATACAAGATTAAACACTCAAAAATCAATTATTTTCTTAATCGGTTTTCGCACTTTGCCGCCCCAACGACTCCAACCAATATCAATAAAAGATCTTGGATCAATTACACACATCGTCCAATGTGAACTATAAGATAAATTCATATATGAGAAATTAAATTAAATGTTCTGTATTACTAAACAAGAGTTTAAATCTAGGCATTACCAGAAAATATCATAATATCTTTGTTGAAATTTTATGCTTATTTTTATTGTAACGATCCACTTCACAAACCGGATATTTCTCCAAACCTTCATAATCATTTCTATACAAAATATAATCATTAGGCCAAGCGTGAATCCTTTCATAATTTATACACATAGAGCACAGGATCTTCTTGGCATCGCATGTACAATCCGGAAGTTTATTCTCCTCAAAAAGCATATCTTTCAAGAGACTGAGTAAGGCCTTAAAACTCTTATTGCTCAACCTACTTCCTTCTTTCAAATTGTATAATATTAACACTGAGACAATTTAGTGAATTTAGAACAACCAACATATCAAGTTTTTCTGCATCATCTTTCAAACTCTGAATTAAGTGTGGGTGATCCATAAAGTGATCTTCTACATCATGGATAATGTCTTTTAATTTATCACCCTCACTACACTCAACTTCTTTTCTTTAATCACATCTTCTATCATATGAATTAATCGGTCTATTTTTTGTACTCTCACCATATCATATCCATCTGTATAATCTTTATCAATCCCATTAACGAATAAATAGTTTCTTAATACTTCAACCGCAATATATTCAAGGCAACCACATCTTATGCACAGATACTTAATACGATTAGGATTGTTGTATGCTCAACAAACTTAATAAACTCCTTTACACCATTCCATTTTCGATCCATGTTTACCTAGTCTAGATATCAAAAACAAAATATTGAATTACCGTGTATCATGTAAAGAGCAAATTTACTTCTGCATAATTGTCAGTTTGTCACAAACCACCAACACCACACCATCAAACACACATCAAGTATGACATACACATCCCACCACACACACATGAAGCATGACACACACACATCCCACCACACACACATCCAGCATGACACACACACATCCCACACACACATCAAGCATGACACATTCACGCACGCACACCCCCACTACCAGCACCACACACACACACACATCAAGCATGACATACACAAATAGACCACCAACACAAACACACACATCAAGCATGACACACGCATACATCAAGCACACACATCAAGGATGACACACACATCACCACACACACACACACACATCAAGCATGACACACACACACCCCACCACCATAACACACATGCACGCACACACACATATCAAGCATGAAACACACACACACACACACACACACACACACACACACTGTTGCGTTCAGAGAAGCCCTAAAGAATCAACCACACATGCATAAACACTATAACAAAAAGTAGAGACACGAGATGTACCGAGGTATGGCTAGCTTGCCTATGTCCCCAAGGCAGAAGAGATCAATAGGTTTAAAAGATGAATACAAGTTCTCTCTCAAGCTCTCAAATGTTTCTCACATCACTTGGGGTTTTCAAGAACCCTCTATTTATATCCAAGCGAGAGAAGAAGCCAAAATAGGGGAAGTTGGTTCCCCTGTTCAGAGCCAGAACCGACTGACTAGTCGACTATATAGTCGGCTACTCTGTTAAAATGATCCCCAATAGAGAATTGGGTATCTCAGACTAGTTGACTATATAGTTGAATTGTCCCATCATTAATCACCTAATGATCTCAGTTAGTCGACTAACAGAGATCAATAGAAACTGGGGATTATCAATTGATCTCTGCTAGTCGACTATACAGTCGACTAATCCTTACGCAGTCGACTATGTAGTCGACTGAAAAAATTTATCATACAATTTTTTTATCATACAGAAATATCATACAGACATTATTTTTTTTTTATCGTAACCAAATATCATACAGAAAGTTTCTTTTTTTTTAATGAAAAAGCTAAAATCTTAGTCCTCCTCATTAACTACAAATAAAAAAAAATAGGTAGAAGGAAAAAAGAAAAAAACAAAATTGACAAAGACAAAAAAAGTTTATGCTCGAAAATTCAGGGGTCAAGGAGAGGGGAGGGACCTTTTTAGGGTTTATGGGGACCCTTCGGCAAAGGCGTCATCGCCGTCAAGGCCGAAGTCGAGGGATCAGACAAGGGAGAGGGACACCGTCACAGGGGAGAGGGACATTGTCACCATCAAGACCGAAGTCGAGGAAAGCGGCGGCGAGCGAGGGCGGTTTTTTTTCGTCTGAAAACTTGAGAGAGGCAAGAGTGGGGCTCGAGGGAGGAGAGAGAGAAGTTAGGGTTAGAATTAATGGGCGTTGGTGATCTTGGCGCGCATCTCGAAATTTTATTTAACGTCGGTTCGATATAGAACCGACATTAAATATTAGTGATTCCACGTCAGTTCATTATAGAACCGACATGGTACTATTTAACGTCGATTAAACCGACGTTAAATGTTGGATATTACACGTGTATATTAATTTTTCCCGATTCCATACATTTACTCCTTATATTTACAAAAATTCCACCGCATTTTTATTCACTTCTGTTCTTAGTTCAACCGACGTGACAATTGGTGAAGTGGAAAACCAAATCAGTACTAGTTCGCCTAGGAATTATCGATGCACGCAGCAAGTGTTGTGCCCAACAACGACAACAACCTGATGAGGATCCCTTGAATCTCCAAGCACAAAGAACAATCCCAAACAACACAAATAATCACCAGAGAAAACATAAACGCAAACAAACAATTCTAGCGAGGTTCGGCCTCAATGCCTACGTCCTCGGGGCAATCCAGAAGAGAGATTAATTACCAGGAAGATGATTACAATTGCTAGCAGCCTCTTTGAATGCAAGAGAGCTCTAGCCTTCAGATTCTTCTGATACAAAACCCTAGAAACCAACAACAGCCTTTAAATACAACAGGTTTCCAAACCTGCAAATCGCAACCCGCACCCGCAGGTCGGTCGACCGGGCGGTCGACCGACCCTTCCACCGGTCGACCGGTCGGTCGACCAGGTGCCCAACAGAGAGTTGGGTCACTTCAGTCGGTCGACCGGGCGGTCGACCGAGCTCCAACTTGTGCACGTTGTGCACGTCGGTCGATCGCGCCGGTCGACTGAAGTTCTGATACTGCGGGCGGTCGACCGGCTCGGTCGACCGGTCACCCTGTTTCCTGCTGCTGTTACTTTTTCCTGCTGTTGTATCCTTCGTCTTTTCGTCGTTGACTTTCCCGGCGATCACTCGACGACCCCTCGACGATCCATGTCAACTTCCTCAGCAAATATTCTCTCTTTCCAACAATTCTCCACCTCAGTGAAGATTCTCCAAATCTGAGCCGAACATCGACTCGAGAGCGGCTGCACCAATGTGGTTGCCTACGTACCCCTGCCCAAGGGATCAAGCCGTCCGTAGTTCATCCAAATGAGCTTCAGCAAGCTCAAGCCACTTGAAGGACATGGAGCAAAGCTTTGCAGTGTGCAAACTTCACTCCCGACACCACCTTCGTAAGCATGTCAGCTGGATTCTCCGAAGTGTGGATCTTCAACAACTCGATGTCACCTTCCTCCAGAATCTCCCGAACGAAATGGTACCTGACGTCAATATGCTTCGTCCTTGCATGATAGACCTGGTTCCTAGCCAAGTAGATGGCGCTCATGCTGTCACAGTTAATCTTCAACCGATCATGTTCCACGCCCAAGTCATCAAGCAATCCCTGAAGCCAGATCGCCTCCTTCATGGCCTCTGTCATAGCCATGTACTCAGCCTCTGTGGTCGACAAAGCGACGGTAGACTGCAGTGTGGAGCGCCAACTAACTGGTGCCTGTGAGAATGTGAAGATATATCCCGTCGTCGACCGGCGCTTGTCAAGGTCACCTGCATAGTCTGAATCAACATACCCTATGCACTCTTGCTTTCCAGTGTTGTCCTTCTTAAACACTAGGCCTACATCAATTGTTCCCTTGATGTATCTCAAGATCCATTTCACAGCTTCCTAATGACCCTGTCCCGGATCATGCATATATCGACTCACCATGGAGACGGCCTGTGATAGATCTGGTCTTGTACACACCATAGCGTACATCAAGCTACCCACCGCACTGGCATATAGAACGTGAGACATATACTCATGCTCTTGAACACTCCTCGGAGACATCTTTGCAGACAATTTGAAGTGAGGAGCCATAGGTGTACTTACAGGCTTGGTATCCTTGCTGATATTGAACCTCTGCAGTACCTTCTCCAAATAGCCCTTCTGAGTCAAACTCACCCTGCCAGCTCTCCTGTCTCTAGTGATCTCCATGCCCAAAACCTTCCTAGCTTCGCCCATGTCCTTCATCTCAAACTCTGACGATAGATCCTTCTTCAGAGCATCAATAACAGATCTCGACCTCGAAGCAATCAACATATCATCTACATAAAAAAGTAGATAGATATATTCTCCTGATGGTAGCCTATTGTAGTACACACATGGATCATAGTGGCTACGTGTGTACTTCTTCTTTTTGATGAAGCTATCAAATCGATTGTACCACTGTCTAGGAGACTGCTTCAATCCGTACAACGACTTTTTTTAGCTTGCATACTAACTCTTCCTTCCCTGCAGTCTTGTAACCTGTGGGCTGTGTCATGTAGATCTCCTTCTTAAGATCGCCGTGGAGAAAGGCGGTCTTCACATCGAGTTGGTCAAGGTCCAACTCATTCTGCGCAACCAAGGCCAATAGAATACGAATTGATGAATGTTTAACTACAGGAGAGAATACCTCATTATAGTCAATTCCTTCCCTCTGAGCGTAGCCTTTAGCCACCAGCCGAGCCTTGTAGCGCACTGCATCTTCTTGGAGTGATCCTTGCTTCTTAGCAAACACCCACTTGCATCCTATGGCCTTCTTCCCCTTGGGCAACTTGGTGAGTTCCCATGTGTCGTTCTTGTAGAGAGATTGCATCTCTTCATTCATGGCCGCTTTCCACATCCTTGCTTCCGAACTGATCTCAGCTTCTCTGAAGGTAGATGGAATAGCCTCCTCGACGACTGGAAGTGCATACGCGATGACCATATTAGTGGTGAGCCAACCTGGTCTCCTAGTGTTCCTCCTTAGTCTTTTCACTGCAGTAGGATCCGGAACAGTACCCATGACTTGCTCTTGACCCTGTTCAAAATCTTCAGCATCTTCTTTAACAACTCAATCACTGCCCTGTGTCACCTCAGGAATGATCCGAACTGATGCTGATTCCTCTAGAGATGGTGGATCTGCATCAATCTTCACCTGCTGCAGTAGCTCCTTGGTCTTACTGGTCTCCACCTGCTGAGAGACCGTAGGCTTCATCAAAGAAGCATCATCGAATGTGACATCCCTGCTGAGTATGAACTTATTGTCCGTTGGGTCCCAAATCTTGAACCCCTTGGTTCCACGCTTGAAGCCAACGAATACCCCTTTCTTTGCCCTTGGATCCAACTTGTCTTCTCTGACATGGTAGTAGGCTGGACATCCGAAGACCCATAGCAAATCATAGTCCCCAACAGATTTTCCTGACCAAGCTTCTAGAGGAGTCTTCCTCTCTATTGCAGATGACGACAACCTATTCACGAGATGGCATGCATACTCCAAAGCTTCAGCCCAAAACTTCTTTGGCAGTCCTGCATTGAATAACATACACCGGATCTTCTCTAGCAAAGTCCGATTCATCCTCTCAGCCACCCCATTTTGTTGCGGAGTCTGTCGTACCGTGAAGTGTCTCTCTATGCCCTCATCAAGGCATAGCTGTAGGAAAGGATCCGATTTGTACTCTCCTCCATTGTCAGAACGGAGGACCTTGACCTTCCTTCCCGTGCTTCTCTCCAGATTCGCCTTCCACTTCACGAACAGTTCTAGGACTTCATTTTTGTGTCGCATGGTGTACACCCAATAGCGCCTAGAAAAATCGTCAATGAACGACACAAAATAGTGGTTACCTCCAATCGATGCAGTCTTGGTAGGTCCCATACATCCGTGTAAACATAGTCAAGAATACCCTCTGTGCAGTGTGAAGCTGTGCCAAACTTCACCTTGGTCTTCATGCCGATGATGCAATGCTCACAGAAATCCATCTTGCAGGTCTTGGCACCCTTCAGCAACCCTTGCCTCGCAAGAACTTGCATTGACTTCTCTCCTGCATGTCCCAGCCTCTGATGCCACAGCCGGTTGAATCTTCCTTTGGACTGGTAGAAGCTGCCACCTGCCCTGTCACCGTACTACCCTTCAAGTAGTACAAGTTGTTCCGGCGATCGGCCTTCAACACCACCATCGAACCCTTTGTCATTTTAAGAACTCCCTCCTTAATAGACACTCCAAGGCCCAATGATTCCAAAGCTCCTACGGAAATCAAGTTCCTCTTCAACTGAGATACATACCTCACTTCTTTCAGCTCCCTCACCATCCCATCAAACATTCTGATTGGAATAGTGCCAATACCCTCCATGACGCACGGATGATCATCGCCCATGACGACCGAACACCCCTCCAACTTCTCAAAACTGGTAAACCAGTCCCGATTAGGGCATACATGATATGTTGCACCTGTATCCAAGATCCACTCGTTTTCACCCGAGTAGCCTATGACGGGAGGAGTAACTGAAAATGAGAGTACTGATGAATCTGAGTCCGCTCCATCTGCCTGTGATTTGCTGCTTGCAGTGTTAACCACTTTTGTGAGATTTGCTTCAGACCTTGATTCTTTCTTCTTTCCCTTGAACTTCAGACAGTCCACCTTCCAGTGTCCTATCTCTCTGCAGAAAGCACACCGATTCCTTTTGAGATCCCTGAAGCCCAGTCTGGACTTTGATCTTCCTCTAACCTCCTTACCCTTTCTCAATGAACCTCTGCCTCTTACTTCCACTGCCTCCGCCGATGAGCTTGACTGAGAAGGATGTCTCTCCTTTCTCCTCGTCTCATAACTTGTCAGTGCAGACGACACCTCATGGTAGTCCAGAGTCTGCCTACCATTGATAAAGGTCATAGTGAATGTCTCATACTCCTCCGCCGAGAGTGAGTTCAGGAGGATGACCGACTTGTCTTCCTCTTCTACCACGACATCCAAGTTTATCAAATCTGTAAGAAGCTTGGTATATCGGTTGATGTGCTCATTCACTGTGCTCCCCTTCTTCATCCGAAACTGGTACAGCTTACTCTTAAGCTGCAACCTGGACTCAACACTCTTTGTGAGGTATTTCTTCTCAAGGGTATCCCACAGATGCTTCGCCGACGTCTCATGTTGTGCAAGATATTTTATGTCTTGCGACAAACATGAACGTATCAACCCACATGCCGACCTGTTCATCTTTGCCCACTCTTCATCAGTGGTCGTGCTCCTCTTCTTTTCTAATAGGAGTGTATCTTCGAGGTTCGATGCATTCAAGGCATCCATAACCTCACACCTCCACATCCCGAAGTTATTTGTACCGTTGAACTTGACAACATCAATCCTCGGGTGAGGATTCATAGTCTTAACTGACGCAATTTCTTCTGCCATTGAGATTTCTTGATCCTCTATTTATGCGGAAAATCAACCAACTGGAAATAGATTTATACTCAGATAAAAATTGGATTTTTACCTTTCCCTTGAAACCCTAGATCGAGTTTCACTCCTGATCTACTCCAACACAGATTCCACGAACCCTTCTAGCGTCCTCCTGAGATCGACACACGATCTCACGAACACCAATACCTCTGATCTGAGATCGACACACGATCTCCACCGAATCAGATTTAGAGCCCTCCGAATCTTCAGAAAACCCAAGCGGAACCTGGAAGCTCTGATACCACTTGATGTGCCCACAGCGACAACAACCTGATGAGGATCCCTTGAATCTCCAAGCACAAAGAACAATCCCAAACAGCACAAATAATCACCAGAGAAAACACAAACGCAAACAAACAATTCTAACGAGGTTCGACCTCAATGCCTACGTCCTCGGGGCAATCCAGAAGAGAGATTAATTACCAGGAAGATGATTACAATTGCTAGCAGCCTCTTTGAATGCAAGAGAGCTCTAGCCTTCAGATTCTTCTGATACAAAACCCTAGAAACCAACAACAGCCTTTAAATACAACAGGTTTTCAAACCTGCAAATCGCAGTCCGCACCCGCCGGTCGGTCGACCAGGCGGTCGACCGACCCTTCCACCGGTCGACCGGTCGGTCGACCGGGTGCCCAACAGAGAGTTAGGTCACTTCAGTCGGTCGACCGGGCGGTCGACCGAGCTCCAACTTGTGCACGTTGTGCACGTCGGTCGACCACGCCGTTCGACCGAAGTTCTGATACTGCGGGCGGTCGACCGGCCCGGTCGACCGGTCACTTGTTTCCTGCTGCTGTTGCTTTTTCCTGCTGCTGTATCCTTCGCCTTTTCGTCGTCGACTTTCCCGGCGATCACTCGACGACCCCTCGACGATCCATGTCAACTTCCTCAGTAAATATTCTCTCTTTCCAACAGCAAGAACAAGCAGTCAGCTTAAACTTCAGTTTGAACAAGACGGCCACACTTTGAAGAGGCATATTAAGAGACACACCTAGCTTTATATCTATGCCAAATTAACAAGATAGCTTTCATTGCCAGTGATGCAATATTAGACCATATGACAGTTGAATTAAATTAGGCAAGAAGAAATGTTGAAACTAAAATCAAAGATGTCTTACCTGTGATTAGGGATCAAAATGCATCGGATGACTGATTATTTAACCAGCACAGAAATGTGATGAGTTGCAGAATTACATGAGAGTCCCATCTGTTATGTCTGTTGTGGTTCTGCATTGAGATCTATTGATAAGGGCAACTCCATGAGAGAGTTGGAAGCGTGATCCATTGGAAGCCCAAGCTGGAGGAATTGATCTTTGTTGCCCACTTCAGCATCCATTTTTTTTACATTAGCCATCGTGTTTGATTGCTGCGGCCGTAGACAATTTGTAACCAATACAAATTGCAGGGACCAACTGAAATGTAGCCGTTCCTTAGAAGAGAGCAGGACTTCAGGACAGTCCCAAATGAGCCCATGCCGTAGGGACGGTAAATCACTAAGACCACAAACATCAGTAAGGCTAGAGCAATTTGAAAGCTCCAGCAGTTCGAATGCAGACATCTTATGATGCAGTCGGGGAAGGGCCCTTAAGCTTTTGCAGTCAGAAACATTCAGGGATTGCAGTGAGCGCGGAAGAAACTCGTTTGGAGAGAGCTGGAGTGCAGGACAGTCTTTTATGACCAACTCTTTCAGAGAGTTGAGGTTATGAATGCCAACGACAGAGGTGAGCTTCAAGCAATCACTTATGATTAGCTTCTCGAGAGAGGATAGGCTCTGATGCAGAGTGAACCTTTCACATCCATTAACTTCCAGGGACTGAGGTGAAGAAGGATACTCATTTGGAGAGAGATGAAGTTCAGGACAATTTCTTATGACCAACTCTTTCAGAGAGTTGAGGTTCTGCACGCCAACAATAGAAGTGAGCTCTCTGCAATTCTGTATGATCAGCTGCTGTAGTGAGGATAGGTTCGGGCTGAGAGGAAGGGACTTCAGATATTCGGATGAATATACTTCTAATGTTTGAACGGTTGGTGGCAACCATTCATCTGACGGGAGATACGACTCCTGGGAGTGGTTCAAGCACAACCTTTTAAGAGAGGAAAGGTTGTCCACACCGTAATAATCAGTAATCTTAGAGGTAGAGCTTATATTTAATTCCTCTATCTGAGAAATCTCCTGAAAGGAACAGAAAAGTTCATAGTTAGGTTAAAGGAAGTCTAAATAACTCAATGAACAAACATGTTATACATCTTTCATAACCAGCAAAAATTCCATGGGCATGAGATGGAAAGTACCTGATTACACTGAAATTGATGTCTTTTGCACCATTCTCCCAACCTGAGGCAGTCTGTTATCACCACTTTCCTGGGCGTGAAAGGAAGGAATTCATCTGCCCTAATTTGAAGATGAGGGCATCTTTCAAACACTAGGCTTTGGAGCCAAGTCATGTTCTTCAGCCCAGTCACCAACATCAGTTTCCAGCAATCACTAATATGCAGATCCTCAAGCGTCGACGGCAGAGATTCCTCTTGCCCAAACTGCAGCTGGTGACAATTCGATAAATGCAACTTTCTGAGTGAAGTCAGGTTCTTCAGCCTAGTCACCAACAATAATTCCGAGCAATCACTAATATGCACATCCTGAAGCTTCGACGGCAGAGATTCCTCTTGCCCAAACTGCAGCTGGTGACAATTCGATAAATGCAACTTTTTGAGTGAAGTCAGGTTCTTCAGCCCAGTCACCAACAACAGTTCCGAGCAATTACTAATATGCACATCCTCAAGCTTCGATGGCAGAGATTCCTCTTGCCCAAACTGCAGCTGGTGCCAATTCGATAAATGCAACTTTCTGAGTGAAGTCATGTTCTTCAGCCCAGTCACCAACATTAGTTTCCAGCAATCACTAATATGCAAATCCTGAAGCTTCGACGGCAGAGATTCCTCTTGCCCAAACTGCAGCTGGTGACAATTCGATAAATGCAACTCTCTGAGTGAAGTCAGGTTCTTCAGCCCAGTCACATCCTCAAGCTTCGACGGCAGAGATTCCTCTTGCCCAAACTGCAGCTGGTGACAATCCGATAAATGCAACTTTCTGAGTGAAGTTAGGTTCTTCAGCCCAGTCACCAACGACAGTTTCGAGCAATCACTAATATGCACATCCTCAAGCTTCGACGGCACAAATTCCTCTTGCCCAAACTGCAGCTGGAGACAATCCGATAAATGCAACTTTCTTAGTGAAGTCAGGTTCTTCAGTCCAGTCACCAACGACAGTTCCGAGCAATTACTAATATGCACATCCTCAAGCTTCGACGGCAGAGATTCCTCTTTCCCAAACTGCAGCTGGAGACAATTCGATAAATGCAACTTTCTTAGTGAAGTCAGGTTCTTCAGCCCAGTCACCAACGACAGTTCCCAGCAATCACTAATATGCACATCCTCAAGCTTCGACGGCAGAGATTCCTCTTGCCCAAACTGCAGCCGGTGACAATTCGATAAATGCAACTTTCTTAGGGAAGTAAGGCTTTGTAGGCTTTGGGACAAAGACGTGAGGTTGGTGCAGTTATTAACCGTCAAAGACTGAAGTGATGACGGGAGGACAGGAAGTCTCGACAGTTTTTTGTTCCATGTAATGGTAAGTTCTCGGAGGCAAGGGAGGATACCATCCCTTTCTACATACTTGCACAAATTTGAGGAGGGAGGATAGCATGCCCGCTTCATAAGCCCAAGCTCATTATTTTCTACACTGACGTCACCAGTGAAAACAACTGACCCACTCAGGCTTAGACGCTGCAGGCTGACAAGATTACTGGTGTCAATGAATATCTCTTGATTGCCTTCAAAAAATCCAATTTTCAAGTACCGCAAGTTATAAAGGTGCCACGACGACTCCGGTAAGTGAGAGACATTTCCCCATTTTCTAACATAAAGATGGCGGAGGTGTTTGAGGTTGCTGACTGATGTAAGATAGTTTTCACTTCTCAATTCCACTGCCCTTAAGCAGCCGAAGCTATCTAAGTTTACATTAATAGTCTGCTTATCATACAAGAAAATTCTTCTACTATTAATGTGCGCAGAGCCTTGGGATCAAAAAATTTCAAATGGTCAACTGGCATTGGAGAATTACTTTTCACAAACAGATGACGAACTTCTTTGGGAATGTCGTGTCGCTCCTCGTCACTATCTAATGTAATAGAAAAGTACTCATTATCTGAAATCGATCTTGCTACATCATGGATCGCATCATGCAGGACAAAGTACGGATCGTCATAATCATAGTGAAATGCAGATTGAAATAATGACCTCCTCTGCAACTCATCGAAATATCTGCTACCTGTGTCCTCTAATCTTTCTTTTCCATAAGGAAGAATAAAATCTTGTGCGATCCAGAATGTGATTAGCTCATTTTTCCTGAATTCATAATCTTTGGGAAATAGAGAAGAAAACAGAAAGCATGGCTTCAAATGTGCTGGTAAATGACGATAGCTTAACATCAGTGCTGGTAGAATATCCCTTTTGGCTTGATCCAAGTCCCAGAGATCACTTCCTAAGATATCACTCCATCTATCTTCATCAAACTCATAATGTAGGAGGCCTCCAATTGTTTTCACAGACAAAGGCAACCGACCGCATTTTTCTATGATCTTTCTACCGATTTCTTCCAAATTTGGATAGTCCTTGGGATCTCGACCACCGAATGCACGATGCCGGAACAACGACCAACATTGATCATTTGACAAGCAAGCAGGGCGATAAGGAGACACCGTCTGCATGATCTTTGCAACTGGATCATTCCTAGTTGTCACAATAATTCTTATTGTTTTAACACTGTCAAGGGGGGCTCGAAAAGAATCCCACGGTCCTTGCTGCTCGTTCCACACGTCATCGAGAACAAGCAGCACCTTCTTTCCCTTTACTTTCTCCTTGAGAATATCTTGGAGTGCATTTAGCTGTCCGAGATCACATGACTGCTTTGAAATGGACTCTATCATTTCCTTTGTGAGCCTGGAGACATCAAAGTTCTCAGAAACACAGACCCAACAAGTGCAGTCAAAATATTGTCGAACCCTTTGATCGTTGTAAACAAGTTGAGCAAGGGTAGTTTTACCAAGTCCCCCCATCCCAACTATGGGAATAACAGAGAACCTGTAGCTTTCATCTGAAAGTAGCATCTCAATTACTTCACTTTTGTCTTGCTCCCTACCAAAAATGCCTGATTCATCAACATGAGAGCTTGTAGGCTGTGGCCAGTTCATGGAAACATCTGGCCTCCTAATTCCATCTCCCTCTCTCAAATGGAGAGCTTCTCGATCTTTGATATCTCATCGAATCTCTCCCTAATGTTCCTGATCCTTTCAGGTATTGAAAGCTGTGATAAAATAGAGTTCAAATCACGTACCTGTTGCTCCTCTTGTTCTCGCTTCCTCTTGCGGGTGGCTTCCGCTGAAGCAACTCTGCTCTCTACTTGGATCCGTCGCAATTCATGCTCGTACTCCTCCAGCACGTCCTCAGCGTCATAGGCAACGCCCTTGAGCTCTTTCACCCAGAGCTTGACAGACTCATCTAGTATTTCCCTCCTCTCTGCATCTGCGAGCACAGCTTGGATCCTCCGCAGCGTCCTATGCAGCTTCTCTAGATCTTCTTTGACGGCAGGTGTAGGCGATAACAAGGATGGAGATGAGGATGATGATGGGGAACTTGGAATTGTGGCTGTCAATTTAGTGGCCAGAGAGCAGACTGAATTTAACAAAGATAACGCCATTGATCACAGCCTGATTGATTGTTTCTCCACAATGGAACTGGGAGATCCAAGACAAGAACCAGACGCTATGGGAGTAAAGAGATCTATGAGCGTTTTTCTACCTCCAGAGCGCAGAAAGTTATAAAGAGAAGTCAAGTCAATGAACGCTACTGTGGCTCATCGAACATCACAGAAGTTGGCAGGCAAATTTTATCCCCAAAAAAAAAAAAAAAAAAAAAAAAAAAAAAAAAAAAAAAAAAAAATCTTTGAATAAAGTGGGGAACAGTCAAACTTGGTGGGCGTTTTGCAAAATTTGTTAGCTTCGTTTGTGCCTCTCACATCAGCGTCCCCGCATAATTATTCTTCCTGGAGTGCCGCCTACAAATTACAAAGAACCATTAAATAAAATCAATGTAAGATCCAAAGAGTCTCTTTAATTTGGACAACAGAGGCTCCCAAAAGAAGTTTGCAAAACTGAAAAACATTTAACCAGGCTAATTGTTTTACTGCATACTAAGCACCTTTCAAGTGCACTTTCCGCGAAGATTGGACAACAATAACCAAGGCTTGGCCAAGGAATTCAGTTTAAGTGACCTCTGGGAATGAGGATCATCATTTATCTGGACCTGGACGATTTAATCCGTCTCAAAATGAACTAATCCAACGTCTCAAGCTAAGATTCTCTTGTAAAATAATAATATAAACTAATTAACTTTATAATTAATTGATCAATTTATCTTTCTCTAATAATTGATTAGCTTTCTTGTATAGGAAATTGTTGACTTGTTAGTCCTTAAATGCTTCCATGGCATAAATTATAAATTAAAGTGACAGAAGCAAAGTAGCAATTTTATTTTCCACATTGGTCCAGTAATTTATCAAAAGATGTCTTTTCCTTCTCCCTTTAATTTTAAAGCAAATATGGTGGGACAAAAAATGTCTATAAAGCACATACGCGGACACGACACGGTATATTGACACGAAAAAGAGTTAAAAAGTAGAATAAGGGGACACGGCTCTATGATTATGTTTGTCTTTATTTATATACAACGCACATCAAAACACATTGTGATTAGAATTATTCTATTAAAATTAAAATAAAAAACAACATAAAATATCCATTGTTTACATCTATAGCCTCTAATCGAGTAAGATGGTTAAACATTAAAAGATCTGGACAATGCCCCACCTAGTCGTGAGGTGATTAGGTTATACTATTTTTTTATATCAAAGCAGTATCTTTTTCATGTTTGTTTAAGTGACACATTCTTTATTTAAGATATGACACGCATCTTCTGATTTTTTCTAAAATCCAACATGGTTTCTGAGTATCCGATTCGTGTGGACAAGTATCATGCAAGTGTCGACATATGCCTGACATGAACACGACACACACTTTGGAGTGTTCATGCTTCATAGAAAAATGACATGCTTCCATTTAAGTCTACATTTTGAAAAGCACCTAGAAGGAGGGTGAATTGATGAAATAAAACTTAACTAGCAATTCTACACAAGTAATGCTACAACAGCTATTCGGCAATTCAAAATCAAGAAGTGAAACCGGATACTCTGTGAAAAGCTCTGTACTTCTCTTCTATATTCTTCTTAAATAAGAGTTGAGGTACACAATTGTCTTCTTGATTGAAAGAACAAAATCAGTAAATCAATAACTAGAGTAATAGAGCAATGACTATCAAATAAACAAGAAAGAGCAACAAACAAAATGTAAATGAGTAAGTGAGAGTAAGAGAAAGTAGTAATCACAAACACAAGAGATTTGTTTCGAGATTCGAGCAACTTGTTATACGTCCTCGCCTTTATCGCAATGAAAGATTTTCATTATCTCCACTAAGTACTCAAAAATAATGAATCTACACAAGACCAGAAGTTTCAACTCCAACTTTCAATTCTCATCCAAGAGGACACAAAGAAAATGAAGATTACAATCACTTAAAGATCACAAAGATCACAAAATCTCTCAATAACAACTTTCTATAGCATAAAGTGGAGTTTGAGGCTCAAGAAGTTTGTAAGAGAAAAATCAACAAGAAATTGAATCTTTGAATGTTTAAAAACTAGCAGAAAAAGATTGAAAATGAAAGCTCTTTGAAAAATTGAAACTTGAAATTTTGCATGAATTTTTCAAACAATCTTCATGGATTTTTCTTGATTTTTCCTAGTACAAACTCTCTACAAATGACTCCTATTTATAGGAGATGGGAAGATATCATTAGAGAGTTAATCTAGATATTAAATAACTGATAAAACCCAAATAAAGAAAAATTTTCCATTTGGAGATAAAACAAAATACTTTGAATTAAAAAAATTCGTTTATAGCCATTACTGTAGCTTTTGCACGGCTGGCGGTCGATCGCATGATCGACCGACCATGACTATTTTATGAGAGTCGTCGCCTACAGTCGACCGCCAGGGGAAATAAAGCCAACAGATAGCTCTATATAAAGCTTAGTCTGGGTGGTCGACCGTCCAGAACGGCCCTCAAATAGAGACAGTGGATCGATCGATCGAGCGGTTGACCGGTCACATAACCCAGGGCTTGTGCACGCTCTGTTCATGCTCGGTCGACTTCACAGGACATAGAGTTTTTCTGCACATAGACCGGTCGATCTGGTGGTGGACTGTCTCAGCCCCAAAAAACTTAAATTTTTTATTTTTAAAATATCTATCAATTTTGAAATATCTATTTATATATGGAAAATGGTTTTGACTAGGATCATTCTATGAAACATATATATTATAGAGATAAAAATAATGATAGAAGATTAAGCAAATAAGACTAAATCAATAAAACTAGTTATATAAAAGTCTTCTTGTGTGTGTGAAATTTTTTGAGATCCAATCTAATACTCTAAACTTAAACATATTAAATTCTGGCTGCAAATTTAGTGGCCAGATAACAGAGTGAAGATAACAAAGTGGATGCCATTGATCATAGCCTGATTGATTGCTTCTCCACAATGGAACTGGGAGAACGAAAGCAAGAACTAGACGCTTGGGAAGTAAAGAGATCTATGAGTGTTTTTCTATTTCAGAGAGAAGAGGAAGTTACAAACACAAGTCAATGAATGCAACTGTGGGTCATCGAAGGAGAGATGAGGAATGCAACTGGCAGGCATTTTTTATCCCCAAAAAAATTATTTGTGCAGAGCCCTAGGATTATGGTTAATGTGCGTAGAGTGTTGGCCCAAAGGCCTATCACCCTAGTTTTGATGATGATCAACTCATGAAGTTATGTTTACTAATGATCTTGTATTTAATTAGTGACAGATTTATGATCAAGATCTTAGTAGGTGTGGAGCTTCAACAAAGGACTTTAAGACAAGTTTTGGAGCTAGCACCGGTTGATTCAAGAGCCTACGTATCAAGAACACATCAAGTACTCAAGAGGAGTCGAGCTCGTTGAATCAAGTTTGGACCAAGTTAAGAAGATGAGAAGACTTCAAGTGAAGGCTTCAAGAAGATGAAGACTTGTGTCTAGGTTTGTTTAGTAAGATTTTGTTTTTGTTTTAGTAAAAATGTAAAGGAAAGAATAGTGGTGGATTGCTCAAGTATATATTACACACACACTCTTGATAGAATTATTTTCATAAAAGATTTTTTAGTTTAGAAAAGATTTTTCTTTGTGACAAAATACTATTTGGTTTTTGATATTCATGTTTACATCTTTCAACCAAAACCAAGTTTATGCTTATTATCAAAAACATAGATATTTCATCTTGATTGTGTAGTGGATCATATCCATACACACTATGCTTTAAAAGTATATCTTGTTTTTGTATTTGATGAAGATTTGAAAAAAAAACATGTTTTGGAAAAACAGTTTTTATCATAAGCCAAATATTTCCAAGTTACAAAAATAGTCCAATCTTTTATAACATGCCTTGATTTTGTGCAAGCATGTTTGTATACCAAAGTAAATTGGTAAAACTATTTTTGTAGATTTTCTATGTATTTATGGGATTTTATGTGAACCAAAAGACTTAGTTTTAAATCCCAAAAAAACTGTTTTCAGGCTTCAGCTAGTCGACTTACTACCTTGCTAGTCGACTAACTCTGAAGTCGGTCGACCGGACCGGCCGACCGACGTGCACGGACGTGCACGCCTTTGTGCACTGGAGGGACGGTCGACCGACCCGGTCGACCGCCGGAGAGCTTCTGTTCTCTGGAAATCCCGGTCGACCGTATCAGTCGACCGACAGAGAGTTCTGCTCTCTGTTCCAGTATCTCGGTCGACCGTTTCTCCAACGGTCGGATTTCTGACCGTTGGCGGTCGACCGACCCGGTCGACCGGCCGGCCTGACAGACCCCAACGGCTATATTTTAATGGCCTATAAATTTGGGGGTTTGGTCATTGTTTTGAGCCAAGATTTTAGGAGAGCTTTGAGCCAGTTTTTCTTATACTCTTAAAAGAGTTTTCTCCACAAATTTGAGAGCTAATATTTCCAATCAAAAGGAAAGATTTTATCAAGAGTGTTTAAGTGATTTCCTTGAGTTTTTCACCATAGCTCTTTCCTTACTTTCTCACAATCACTTGAGCTATCCATTGCCTTATCTATCCATAGGATTGTGTTGTGAGAGCTTTTATTGGTGATCAAAGTGTTTAGATCACCAAGAGATTTCTTTCTTGTACTTCGAGGAAACGGGCAAGTGCGCTCGTGGTGGTTTAGAGTTCTTGTGTGAACTCGGTGGTTTGAGGTGCGGCCTCGGCGAGCTAGTGAGCTTACGTGTGTACGGACTAGGGAGTCTGAGAGTTGTAGGTGTTGCGGCACCAAGGAGTGATCCGTTGGGATCTTGCATAGTGGAAATCCTTCGTGTGTCGAAGGCGGGGATGTAGAGCAAGTGTGCTCGAACCTCGAAACAAACCCTTTGTGTTTGCGATTGCCTTTTCGCTCTCTCTCTCTCTTACTTATATCTTGCATACTCTCATTGTCTATCTTTATATGCTTGATATATTCATTTGTGCTCATATTGTTATATACTTGCTTGGGTTTGTTTGCTAACACTTGTATTCAACCAAGAGAGCCAACGCGGCACCTCAATCCATTCAAGGGGAATCTAGAGGAGATTAGTCCAGAGCCCTTCACGGGGAATTCGGCTACACTCTTGTGTTATACGTGGTGTTTAGTGTAATAGTTTGTTTTAGGTCATTATAGTTTTTAATTCCGCATTATTTGGCATTAAGTGACCTTTAGATTAGCCATCACTTATTCACCCCCCCTCTAGGTGAACTTTCAATTGGTATCAGAGCCAAGTGCTCTTGATTTGGGTCTTACAACCTAGAGTTAAAGATCCTCCTTTTAGGCTAATCACAATATTTGTACACACACCATGGAGTTCATGTCACCACCCACCTTTGACATTCTTAACATCCAAATTTGGAAGGTTAAGATGTCTTTATTCCTCAAGGCCTTAGGCATACATGTTTATCTTGCTACTACTAATGTTTCTTATGTTAATAATAGCAAGTATTTTGAGGCTAATGCAAAAGCCCTTCATACTCTTAAGTCAACCCTAAATGATGATTATTTATTTAGGGTTTCTAATATTGACTCGGCTTTTGTAGTTTGGAACATCATCACCTCCCTTGGCGAAAAGGATCTATATTATGCCGGGAGCGATTCAGATGTTGGAAGCAACGCCTCCAACAAGTGCTACATGGTCCAAGGGGATAACCCCCTTGAGGTAAACACCGAATCCGAGTTAGATGATGATGACATGTCATATGATGAGTTTACTACTTTTTGTCAACTTGTGCTTGAAAAATAATGACATGATTAAGAAAGAAAATAAAATTTTGAAAAAGAACATTGCTTGCATGCATAAAGAACATGATTCATTTAGAAGTAACATTGCATGTTTAGAAAAAGATAACAAAAATTTGAAAAAGAAATTTGATTGCATGCTAAATGAAAATAATTCATTTAGAAATAAGGTTGTATGCTTAGAAAAAGAAAATGAGGTTTTGAAAAATGAAAACGTTTCCTTGCTTTCCAAATTAAATGATTTATGTGAAGGAAACACTATTTTGAAAAATAAAGTTGATTGGTGGAAAAACAAAAGGAAATTGTTTTTCAAGAAAATATTACTTTGAAAAGAAAATTTGTTGAAAAAGAAAAAGATTTTGTTTCTCATAAGAAAAAGAAAAATGATTCCATATCTCATCATGCTTTACATGCCACCACAAATGAGATACATGTTTTGAAAAATAAAATGGATGATTTGAGCTCAACCTTGAGCTCATGTGCTTTTAATCATTCTAGGTTGGAGTCAATGTTTTCAAAGAAACAAAATCCACACATTCATGCACATCATAATCATGCATTTGCTTATGTTGCACAACACGATCACAAACATTCACATAAGCATACTAAGGTGTACACATGTACACATTGTGGCCGCAAAGGCCATCTAGCAAAATTTTGTTATGATAAGTTACATCATTTTAATTTTGCTAAGAATAAAAATTTTGGGTTCCTTACAAGACTAACCCTAAAGGACCCAAGAAAATATGGGTACCAAAATCCCCACCTTGTGTTTTTGATGTAGGTGAGGGCTCTCACAAAACGTGAGAGATTTGGTGCCTTGATGGTGGGTGCACTTGAACTAAAAGGACACATATTTGGAGCACCGCTATCAAGGAGGTTTTAGTGGGAAAGACCATCATGCTTGGAGCTTTGGAGTTGGTAACAATCTCTAAACTCCTATTTTATTTATGTTCATGCTTGTTCATTCATAATATTCATAGCATGTTCATGTTTTGTGTTGTATGTGCTTCATGTGGTAATACCATGCTTAGATGTAGTTTTTATCAAAACTTGTATTATACATGTACAAATAGTGAGCTACATTTGTTTTATATACTTTTGCACTTCATGCTCATTTGTACCCACTATATGCATATGTATAGACTAGTTTTGATGATTCTCTCATTTATACATGCTTTGCCAATTTTTATGATTTTACTTCATGTATATGTATTTTTAATTCAAATCTAATAAATATACATGTATACCTGTGAGTCTCTTGCCTTCATGCAAATACATTTGATAGACTTTTATATTTGGGATATGTATGTATATTGTTAGGATTGGATAAATCATACATATACCTTGAAGTTTACTTTAAGATGAAAAATAAAAATTTTCATGATTTTTTTAATGAAAATAAAATTTCATGTCTTGTCTAAAAATGAGATTCATGTTTGATTGAGCTTCATTGTCTATTTTCATGAAAATTCCATTTACATAACCTTTGAACACTCATCTTTTACTTTTCAAAGATAATTTTGAGCTTTATGGACTATGAGTGCTTGAACTTTTATGTATTTAGTATAATTCATGAAAAACATATGAATTCATATTTTTGAAGGATCTTTAACTAGTTTTTCAAAAATTAATTTAAACTAGTTATTTATTCTTCTATGAGATATACACTTGATATTACTTTATGTCAATTGGTATCATTGGATCATTTCAATTGGTATCAATATGATTATTCTTTTTGTATATACTCATGTTTTGATTATATGTATGTATGCTTTCAAATTCAAGTAGTATCAATTTCTATTGGTATTATCCTTTATATACATATATATGATTTGTTAGTTGTGCTTGAGTTAAGATAGATTCATTTTTTTTAGCACAATGATTTTGCTAAGCTTGGGTTAAAACTTTACTTTCAATTAGTATCTCAATATGTTTTAACTTAAGAAAAATTGAAGATTTTGCAATGATTATTTGATATCACATACTTTCAATTGCTACTTTCTATTGGTATCAATATTAAAAAAAAAATTATGGTTATCTCAAAATTTGTTTCTTGAGAAAAGTTCAAAATTTTGTTTTGATAAAAAGAAAAATTTCAAAATTTTTGATTTGTATTTCCTATATGCAAGGAGAGCTTAACATCTCTCTTACATATAGATTCATGTTGAGTATATTATAAATTGAGGAGCTTGACAACTCTTCTTTATATGATATACGTGTGTAGGGGGAGCTTCACATCTCCTCTTATGCATTACATAATATGTGTTATGTGAGTTAGGGCTTGTCATCCCTTCATCATGTAATGCATATGTATAGGGAAGTTAACTTAGCGTCTTCCTCTTCATGAATGTATATCGCATATAAACTTTTATTGACTTATTTATTTAACCCCTTATTGATCTCTTTGTTTATGACAAAAAGGGGGAGAAAAAATTTGTTTGATTTGATTTTACTTTGACCCCTTTGTTGATGATTGACAAAAAAGGGGGAGAAAGATTTTGAGTTTATATATGCACATTTGTGTTTTTGCATATATTGTGTTTCATGCATAACAAATAAACAATACGATATGTAAAATATGTTTAATGCATGTTTGTGTTTTAGAATCATGAGCTTTCATTGCATATTTATTTATTTATTTGGTATGCATGAGTTAAGGGGGAGCTTCTTTGAAGCTTTACTTTAATCCATGCATATATAACTTCATGAGTTTTGTCATCATCAAAAAGGGGGAGATTGTTGGCCCAAAGGCCTATCACCCTAGTTTTGATGATGATCAACTCATGAAGTTATGTTTACTAATGATCTTGTGTTTAATTAGTGACAGATTTATGATCAAGATCTTAGTAGGTGTGGAGCTTCAACAAAGGACTTTAAGACAAGTTTTGGAGCTAGCACCGGTTGATTCAAGAGCCTATGCATCAAGAACACATCAAGTACTCAAGAGGAGTCGAGCTCGTTGAATCAAGTTTGGACCAAGTCAAGAAGATGAGAAGACTTCAAGTGAAGGCTTCAAGAAGATGAAGACTTGTGTCTAGGTTTGTTTAGTAAGATTTTATTTTTGTTTTAGTAAAAATGTAAAGGAAAGAATAGTGGTGGATTTCTCAAGTATATATTACACACACACTCTTGATAGAATTATTTTCATAAAAGATTTTTTAGTTTAGAAAAGATTTTTCTTTGTGACAAAATACTATTTGGTTTTTGATATTCATGTTTACATCTTTCAACCAAAACCAAATTTATGCTTATTGTCAAAAACATAGATATTTCATCTTGATTGTGTAGTGGATCATATCCATACACACTATGCTTTAAAAGTATATCTTGTTTTTGTATTTGATGAAGATTTGAAAAAAAACATGTTTTGGAAAAATAGTTTTTATCATGAGCCAAATATTTCCAAGTTACAAAAATAGTCCAATCTTTTATAACATGCCTTGATATTGTGCAAGCATGTTTGTATACCAAAGTAAATTGGTAAAACTATTTTGTAGATTTTCTATGTATTTATGGGATTTTATGTGAACCAAAAGACTTAGTTTTATATCTCAGAAAAACTGTTTTCAAGCTTCAGCTAGTCGACTTACTACCTTGCTACTCGACTAACTCTGAAGTCGGTCGACCGGATCGGCCGACCGACGTGCACGGACGTGCACGCCTTTGTGCACTGGAGGGACGGCCGACCGACCCGGTCGACCGCCGGAGAGCTTCTGTTCTCTGGAAATTCCCGGTCGACCGTATCGGTCGACCGACAGAGAGTTCTGCTCTCTGTTCCAGTATCTCGGTCGACCGAGCGGTCGACCGTTTCTCCAACGGTCGGATTTCTGACCGTTGGCGGTCGACCGACCCGGTCGACTGGCCGGCCTGACAGACCCCAACGGCTATATTTTTCTGGCCTATAAATTTGGGGGTTTGGTCATTGTTTTGAGCCAAGATTTTAGGAGAGCTTTGAGCCAGTTTTTCTTATACTCTTAAAAGAGTTTTCTCCACAAATTTGAGAGCTAATATTTCCAATCAAAAGAAAAGATTTTATCAAGAGTGTTTAAGTGATTACCTTGAGTTTTTCACCATAGTTCTTTCCTTGCTTTCTCACAATCACTTGAGCTATCCATTGCCTTATCTATCCATAGGATTGTGTTGTGAGAGCTTTTATTGGTGATCAAAGTGTTTAGATCACCAAGAGATTTCTTTCTTGTACTTTGAGGAAACGGGCAAGTGCGCTCGTGGTGGTTTAGAGTTCTTGTGTGAACTCGGTGGTTTGAGGTGCGGCCTCGGCGAGCTAGTGAGCTTGCGTGTGTACGGACTAGGGAGTCCGAGAGTTGTAGGTGTTGCGGCACCAAGGAGTGATCCGTTAGGATCTTGCATCGTGGAAATCCTTCGTGTGTCGAAGGCGGGGATGTAGAGCAAGTGTGCTCGAACCTCGAAACAAACCCTTTGCGTTTGCGATTGCCTTTTCTCTCTCTCTCTCTCTCTCTCTCTCTCTCTCTCTCTCCCTTATTTATATCTTGCATACTCTCATTGTCTATCTTTATATGCTTGATATATTCATTTGTGCTCATATTATTATATACTTGCTTGGGTTTGTTTGCTAACACTTGTATTCAACCAAGAGAGCCAACGCGGCACCTCAACCCATTCAAGGGGAATCTAGAGGAGATTAGTCCAGAGCCCTTCACGGGGAATTCGGCTACACTCTTGTGTTATACGTGGTGTTTAGTGTAATAGTTTGTTTTAGGTCATTATAGTTTTTAATTCCACATTATTTGGCATTAAGTGACCTTTAGATTAGCCATCACCTATTCACCCCCCCTCTAGGTGAACTTTCACAGAGCCCTAGGATACTATTATGGTTATCATGCCATAACTTTTCTTCTACTATTAATGTGCACAGAGCCTTAGGATCATAAAAGTTCAAATGGTCAACTATCATAACAAAATTACATACCACAAATAAAGCCTTTACTAATCTAAACACATAAGCGAGATGTGTAGGATCAACAAACCGCCGGGGGGGGGGGGGGGGGGTTTGATTCAACATACACATCCTTCTCATTAAAATCATTAAGAAAAGTACTTTTAACATTCATTTGAAACAAGTTAAAATTTTTAAATGAGGCAAAACCAAGGGTCATAAGAATGGTTTTGAGTCGTGCCACGGGTGTAGAGGTTTCTTCAAAATCGATTCTATCAATTTGATTATAACCTTGGGCAGCTAATCTCGTCTTATTTCTAACTATATTATCTGACTCATCCAACTTGTTTGTAAAGACCCACTTAGTACCAATGGTTGGTCTATCATGGGGTCTAGGCACATCTTTCAAACTTGGTTGCGCTTAAATTGACTGAGCTCCTCTTGCGTGACAAGTAACCAATATGTGCGTCCTCGACCTCAAGGATGTTCTTAGGTTCAATGTGAGAAATGAGTGCATAATTACCACAAATATTATGAAGTTTGGATCTAGTAGTTACCCGCTTAGATACATCACCTAAGATGCTAACTATGGGACTTGAACCCTCAACTACCAATTTGAAGACTTTGCACTCCACCTCTTGAGCTATCCGACTTTTTTTTGAAATGATATCAATTGAAAATCACTTAAGATGAGATCTTTGGAAGAAAATCATAATGCCCACAAATTGAAAACACTTAAGATGAGATCTTTGAGATTACTTGCAGCTATATCTAATCCTTCGAAAGTGGTTGAGATAGTTGTACTTCTACTTGCACTTCTTGAACTTCACCATTTGGATCTTCTCTTGGTTTTTCTTCTTGTTCCGGTGAGTCCATTGACATCTTCTTCACGTCTTCAACTAAAGAATCAATTTCACAATCTACAACATTCTTAATAAGAGCTGGATTCCTCAAACTTGACATGCATAGATCTTCAATAATCAAAGTTGACATATTGAAGACTCTATAAACTTTACTAGTATTTGAATATTCTACAAAAAATAGCTTCATAAATTTTTGCATCAAATTTTCCTAAATTATCCTTTGTATTCAAAACAACACATTTGTATCCAAAAACTTTGAAATAAGAAAGATTTGATTTTCTCAAATGAAAATTCCCAAAAGGAGTTTTTTAGAATTTTTGCAAATATATACTCCATTTATAATGTAAAATGATATGTTTACGGTCTCGGCCCATAAGTATTAAGGGACGTATTCAGTAATCATAATCCTAACCATCTCTTGGAGAGTTCTATTCATTCTTTCGACGACTCTATTTTGTTGTGGAGTTCTAGGACATGAAAGCTCATATTTAATTTCATTTTCTTCAGAATATGTAATAAATAAGTGGTTGACAAACCCACCATCTAATATGCAAAATTGAAAATTTCTTTTCTTTTTTGACTATTTTTCTAAAAACTGTAAAATATAAGAAAGCTTCATCTTTATGCTCTAAGAAGAAAACCTAAGTAAATCTTAAAAATTCATCAATAAGAACATAACAAAACAATTACCACTCAAACTTTTGGTTATAGTCTGACCAAACAAATTCATATGTATTAGTGTTTTCCGTTGAAAATCAATATATAGGGAAAACTTACAAAATTTTGAAGATAAAATTACAAGTGTCTCTTCTGAGATTCTAGAGAAGTGTGCTGGTAAAAGTCTGGTCAGCGCGCGACCATATTGTTCTGTTGATGATGCGATCGATGGAGTCTTAAAACATTCCTTCTCACCTGGTTCTGGAGATTCTTGAGAGAAGAAAGTCTTAGGGTATTGACACCCTGAATTAAAAAAGTGATTCTCTGAATTTCTTAGAAGTGAGAGAGTTAGCTCTTTTTCTCTTTTTCTGCCTCTTGATGTCTTGACCTTCAGCTTGTCAGCCAGCCAGTCCCGAACTCATCCCAAAAATGAGCTATTTATACGTTCTGAGGGGTGTAACTGCCCCTGAAATTCAGCAAGACTAGTAATAGTCAGTTAGCCTCGCGTTAAAGGCTATTTTGAGCTTCGCGCGAGGCTACAAAGCTTTATACGAAGCTAAGCAAAAGCCTTGTGCGAGGCTAAACAGACTCGCACAAGCCTAAAAAACGGTCATTTGATGTGGCTGTCTCCACTTAACGTGGGACGAAGTGCGCGAATGTAACGCCCACTTAAAGTGGTATTAACCCCACTAAAGACTAGGTCAAACGTTGATCTGGCAAACCCTCCCATAGGGGGTGTGATCACACACGTGTGTTGCATATTTTCATATCATATGTGTCACATTTCTACATTTTTCTTTTAAATAAAACTCTGCTATTCATATATTTTCAGGTTTAATAGCGTGTAGGGTAACTAAGGAAGAAAAAAAAGAGATAGACAAATTTATCGAATTAAATCCAAAAATTCAAAAGAAAGAGGATCGATTCAAATTCAGAGGTTCTAAATGCCATCTTATCTGAAGATCGGGTATATTAGATGAGATAATATCATTCAAATTCAAAGAAAAAATGGATTAAAAGAAGACCCTATTGGTTTCACTGAGGATAAAGCGATAGATTATCAAATCTAAAACTAAAATTCAAAATTTAAAGGGATAAATGGATAGAGAGAAGATCAATGGATGAGATGAAGCAATTTAGACTCGGATTCAAGAATCATAATTTTCTCTGCTGAAACTCAAATCTGATGATTTAAGAATATCCAGAAAGAAGACTTAAAGGGGTACAATTCTTACGTTGATCATTTTTTCTAATTGATCGGGAACTAGCACTCGAAAATGTGTATTTTATGAAATCAATAAAAAGCTTGTATGTGCTAATGTTCCCTCGATACTTCCGTTATAGCATTGGCTCAACGGGTCGAATCCACAGGGACGGGAGGCGATAGAAGCTTTAACAGTTCTTATTCACGTCAGTTATTAACAATTCTTCTTTGTTAAAAGAATGAAAAAGGAAAAGAAAATAAAATCTAGAAGTGATAGATGAAAAGGGCAATGAAAGCGATGCGAAAATAAAATGAAAATGGTTTTGAAAACTAAAAGAAGATGAAACAAAGTCGAATTAAGAAAGCGATGAAGACATCGATAGGAAAATGATAAAAAGTTTTTGAAAATTGTTTTTAAAACAAGATAAAAATAATGATGAAAACTATGAAAGAAAACTCATGGCTACTAACTACTAATTGCTCTACTAACTATGCTAACCTCTTAGTGATAGTTGTTTCACATGGATCCTTAGCCATCACTAATCCTTGCCTTCAAGAGACGATACAGAGCATGGCCTATAAGATTGTTATTCTACATTCAAACAACACATCCATACCACATAACAACTTGTAAGCTACTATTAAATCATTAAAACTGGTTAGAGGTGAGCATGAAATAAAGAAGACATTGCAAGTTAGAAAGTTAGTGGGTTAGGTGTTAGAAATGTTAGAATGTTAGAATCCATCATCATGAGCCATCAATGGCTCTTACAAGCGTAAGGCCTTGTAGAGGCTATTGGATTCATGTGGATTATCAAGTAAGTGGTTAGATAGTTAGTGGTTAGTAGTTAGATTGCCATAAGAAGAAGAAATTAGCCAAGCATCATGTAGAAATAAGAGAAGATTACAATAGAGAAGAAAGGAGAAACCTTTACATAGATTGTCACCATCTATTAAATCAATCTCTCTCTTTCTCTCTCTGAATCTCTCTGCCCTACTACAAGATCTAAAAACGAAATGAAAATACAAAATATAAGAAAAGAAGGACACCTACACTAACCTACACTAAAAGAGAGGAAACCTAGCCTAAAATCAAATCTCCTTGCATTTTGCCCAACCCCTGCCCTTTTTATAGGCAAAAGTAGGTTCCAGAAGACGAGACGGGGCCACGCGTCGAAGATCGACGTGTGGTCCCACCAGATTGCCACGAAAATGCGATTATTGCCATGTTTTCGCGGCAATACCAGGGACCCAGGTCCCTGGTTTTGGTGCAGAGATGCGTGGCGTTTCGGCGACCTAGATATGCTCCGATTTGAGTATATTTTTCTGGATCTTCGTCTGACGTGCGCAAAGGTCTATGTTCAATGCATCTTCTAGAAGTTTCCTTTCTTGGTCTCCAAGAATTTCGGATTTAATTACCCGAAAATGGGTTTAATTAAGCTCTTATTACCCTTTTGCCCTCCTTATCTTGATTATCTGCAAGAGAGACCAAAACACGATTTAGACCAACATTTTATTCATAAATCGGTGAAAAAATGTGATATAATAATGCAGAACTGTAGACTAATCACGCCCCACACTTATCTTTTGCTCGTCTTGAGCAAAATAGGAAAAGAAAATTATAATACAAATGTTATTACACCACTTTCGCAGGTGACGCAATTGCACTGAGCGTGTGCAATAAGCCGTTAAACATCTAGGTTTTCCCTAGAGGAAGAGTTTTGTCTCCTGAGGGTTTTCAGCAGATTGCACCCATAAAATCCATAAAGAAAGAAGATAAATGTTAGTATTTTGAAAATGCATTTTGAAAGAGAGACAAGTTTACGAAATATTTTTACAAAATTTAAGCGATCTGAGATCATAAGTCCACCAAAAATTATTCTCCCTTAAACTTATTCTATATGTAAGATCTTGTCTTCAATTAAGTTAAGAATTAAAAATTGGATTGAATATTTTATCCTTCATAAAACCTAGATAATATGCACTTTGTGATAGTGAAGATTTCTAGGACTTCAACTCTAAACATCAAGCCATTTATTTATATTTGTATATATATATATTTTCTTTTTTTTTCCTTCTTCCCTTAGCTTCATTAGGCTTTCTAGTTTACCCGGGTAGTGAGCCTTTAACTGATGACTCCCAAATTAGACGGTTCTAGGGCACCAGATGAGAAATCATCCCTCGGGTTTAAGGACTCGAGTAAACAAGGCCACAAAATTAAGGGAGATTATTTATTTCTTTTGACCACCGTTAGGCGTGAATAATCATGCTTCTTGAGGTATAATTATCCAGCTTAATAAGTGATTTTTTTCTTTATAATATATATTTTTCTTTATATTTATTTTTGCTTTATGGCATTTTATGTCTTTGTTTCCATCCCAAAAATGTGTAAGTGTGAAGTGCATACTATCTAAGGCAAAAAATTCAAGATAAAATTATTTCTCCAATTTATCTTACTTAGCTTATAATCTTAAACAAGATCCATTATTTCGATTAGGTTTAAGATGTCATAATTAAGGCTTTCTTAATTTCGATGATCATCTTAATTTTCTTAAAAATAGATCAAAACTTTGTCTCTTATTTCAAAAATTATTTTTTTTAAAATAAAAGAAAAATCCTATACAAAGGAAAATTCTAAGAATATCCTAAAAGAAGTGTAAAAGAAAGAAAATCTAAAAAAAAAACTCTATGTTAGTAAACCCTCCCTCACACTTATCTCATGCATTGTCCTCAATGCATCGTGATGTATGTATGCATGAAACAAATAGAGAGGGAAGGAAAAATCACCTTAAGATGGTAGTTCCAGTGGCGGTCTGATTGGTCCACGAAATGTGGCCCAATCTAATTTGCGTGGAGTCCGGAGGAACCCACCAGAGACCTCTAAAATACAACCCACTAGAATGAAGTATATATGTATGATTTTTATTAAGAATTTAACCCCATCTAATTTCCAATTTAAAATAATTTCAGAGTCAATTCTATGAACACCTTTGTCCCAAAATAGAGTATAAAAAGATAGAATGATTGATTTAGACTCAGGAAGTACAGGAACTAATACCGACTCAGGAATTTGACTTAAGTCAAGTAAAGGTTCAGGAGTCAAAATTGGTTCAGGAAGTGGGTCCATATCAAGAAGTTGAAACTCAATTCCACATTTATTTCCCCATGATGGAATGTGACTTCCTAAAGTTGGTGATTTCAGTTCAAAAATGACAGGTGTAGAAGCCAAAACTGACTCTAAAATATTACTCAGGTTGGGTAACAAAACATGAGTCAATATTGATTCAGGAATTTGAACTGGATCACAACTCTGAGAATCCAGGTCACATTCCACATTGAGTTCAATTCTATAAAAATGAGAACTTGTCAATTTATCAATGGGACTTTCAAAAGTATGAAATTGATCAAGTTCAATATGATGATCATAAAAGATTGGTGATTCAATTTCACAATGGACTGGCACAGGATCTAATGTTGACTCGAGAAAAAGCCTGAAATCACGTAAAAATATCTCAGTCATTATTGAATCAGTAAGTGAAATTGAATTACCAACTTGAGGTTCAGGATCATATTCATGCTCAAGTTCAATCTTAAAAAAGGGATAACTTGCCAATATGTCAATGTGGTTTTCAAGAATTGGATGTTGGTCAAGTTCAATTGGATGTTCTGAAATTGAATTTTGATTTTCAAAACAACAAGAGTCCTGAATCAAATCAATAGAGTTAGAGATATATAAATTGACCAAAGGTTGATAAGAAAGAGCTTCCTCATTCCTATAAATATTGACCAATTGACTCAATTGTTGTTCTAATCTATTGATAGACTGTGTAGAAGATTTTTAAAATTGTAGTGCGAACTCCTGCAAGACTTCTATACTCTTTTCTAGATGTGATGTTTCTTCAAGTGGATGCTCTCGAATGGTAGTATAGGAGTCTTGATTTCCAAAACAACAAGAGGCATGGGTCAAATTGATAGAGTTAGAGATATCTGGCTTGGTCAAAAATTGATAAGAGAGAGTTTCATCATTCCTATAAATGTTGACCAATTGACTTAATTGTGTTTCCAACCTATCAATAGACTGAGAAGAAGTTTTTTGAAATTGTAACGCAGACTCCTACAATATTTCTTTACTCTTTTCTAGATGTGATTTTTTTCAAGTGAATGGTCCAGAAAGGGAGTATAAGAATCTTGATTTTGGAAAGATAGTGAAGATTGTGAGTCCAACATATTTTGAGATTGAAGCTTGGACTCACGCAAGAGTTCCTTACTCGTTTTCACGGCAGATGGTTGTTCATTATGAGGAGGTGGTACTGAGTAGACTCTTGAAATATTATGAAATTGGAGAGGCCATCCTTTTCTGAAGTTGTCGCTTGGACTCTTATAGATTGGCTTCTATACTCTTTTCTAACTCAGATTTTTCTTCAATTGGTGGTTCTAGAGTATAGGAAGCAAAATCAGGGAATGGAGATTGTGAAAATTGTGAAAATTATGGACAAGGTGGTGGGAATTTTAACTCGGGGGAGGTGAATCCCCATTGACTCTGTGACGAGTTGAAATTATTTTTGAAATTATAGTCATAAGATTGAGGGTATGGGTTGTATTAATTCGAATAAGTCCAACCCGGTATATGGGTTGGTTCATATTGTGAAAAATCGGGTTAGAATTATCCGAAATAAATGGGGTCTGTGTGAAATATGGATTCATATTAGGATTGAAAGAATTGTTATTGTTGAATTCCATTTCACAAACAATCACAAACAAAAAAGAAAAGAAAAAATCAAAACCAAGCCTATATTAAGGTTGACCTAGACCTAGACGATTCCTAACTGGTCGATTACCTGGGGGAGGTTGTTGTATGAATCCGACCACAAGCTAATTGGCCAAGTAGGGGCAAAATACGGTGGGAGGTATCCGTGCGTAAGCAACGGGCCTTAATTACGCCAAATCACTGTATCTTCGAGGCGTAACCTCTTAATCCCTAACCTTAAACATCGATTTCACAAGAGTAAGATTCAAAATAAGTTTCACCCTTGGTCAATCTCTTAATGAGTCCAAGATATTTCTAGGGGCTAACGTCTATCAATTTTTATTAGGGCTTGGGTTGTGTGAGTGGGGAGGTGATTTTGGGGCTAAGGAAGGGTGATGAAATCCCCACCTTATCTTGTATGGGTTTTGCCCTTAATTTCAATTCGTGCAAGTGTGCAATATAGACAAGAGTATAACACAATGCGATAAATCACCCACGTGTTTGTCCTATGCTATATGCAATGCCATATGTATACCTCAATTCATATCACAACAACAGAAAAAAATACAGTATATTGGAATTGAATTGACACGTGCCTAAATGCAAATGTCTAAACCGTTTTAAAAGCGTCCAAATACCGTATTTTAGTTCTTTAATTATTGCAGTATGTAGGCAATCAAAGCAGATAATTAGCAGCAGAATACAACGATATATGCAACGAGCAAGGTCCCCGCAAAAGACAAAGTACAAATGCCACAAAATTGCCGCCTTTGCGCGGCCTGTCTTTGATTTCCGCGGCAAAGTGTAAGAAGCAAGATTTCTGCTTTCTAGAGTAGGGAGAGGCAAGCAAGAGTAGCCTTCTGCAATGCAAAGAATCTGAAAAAATTACCCTACACACCAAAACAGAGAAGAAAATGTTAACAAAAATGTGAGTTTAAACCATTCCCATTCCCGACAATGGCGCCAAAAATTTGATCGGGATGGAACTAGCACTCAAAAATGTGTATTTTATGAAATCAATGAAAAGCTTGTATGTGCTAATGTTCCCTCGATACTTCCGTTATAGCCTTGGCTCAACGGATTGAATCCACAGGGACGGAGGCGATAGAAACTTTAACAGTTCTTATTCACGTCGGTTGTTAATAATTCTTCTTTGTTAAAAGAATGAAAAAGGAAAAGAAAATAAAATCCAGAAGTGATAGGTGAAAAAGGCGATGAAAGCGATGCGAAAATAAAATTAAAATGGTTTTGAAAAGTAAAAGAAGATGAAACAAAGTCGAAATAAGAAAGCGGTGAAGACATCGATAGGAAAATGATAAAAAAATTTTGAAAATTGTTTTTAAAACAAGATAAAAATAATGATGAAAACTATGAAAGAAAACTTATGGCTACTAATTACTAATTGCTCCACTAACCATGCTAACCTCTTAGTGATAGTTACCTCACATGGATCCTTGACCATCACTAATCCTTGGCTTCAAGAGACGATACAGAGCATGGCCAATAAGATTGTTCTTCTACATTCAAAAAATACATCCATACCACATAATAAGTTGCAAGCTACTATTAAATCATCAAAACCGGTTAGAGGTGAGCATGAAATAAAGAAGACATTGCAAGTTAGCAAGTTAGTGGGTTAGGTGTTAGAAATGTTAGAATGTTAGAATCCATCATCATGAGCCATCAATGGCTCTTGCAAGAGCAAGGCCTTGTAGAGGCTATTAGATTCATGTAGATTATCAAGTAAGTGGTTAGATGGTTAGATGGTTAGTAGTTAGATTGTCATGAGAAGAAGAAATTAGCCAAGCATCATGTAGAAATAAGAGAAGATTACAATAGAGAAGAAAAGAGACACCTTTACATAGATTGTCACCATCTATTACATCAATCTCTCTCTTTCTCTCTCTGAATCTCTCTGCCCTACTACAAGATCTAAAAATGAAATTAAAATACAAAATAAAAGAAAAGAAGAACACCTACACTAACCTACACTAAAAGAGATGAAACCTAGCCTAAAATCAAATCTCCTTGCGTTTTGGCCAACCCCTGCCCTTTTTATAGGCAAAAGTGGGTTCCAGAAGACGAGACGGGGCCACGCGTCGAAGATCGACGCGTGGCCCCACCAGATTGCCGCAGAAACGCAGCTATTGTCGCATTTTCGCGGCAATACCAGGGACCCAGGTTCCTGGTTTTGGTGCGGAGATGCGCGGCGTTTCGGGGACCTTCTCGTTATGCTCCGATTCGGGTATATTAGTCCGGATCTTCGTCTGATGTGCGCAAAGGTCTAGATTCAATGCATCTTCTAGAAGTTCCCTTACTTGGTCTCCAAGAAATCTGAATTTAATTACCTGAAAATGGGTTTAATTAATCTCTTATTACCCTTTTTCCCTCCTTATCTTGATTATCTGCAAGAGAGACCAAAACACGATTTAGACCGACATTTTATTCATAAATCGGTGAAAAAATGTGATATAATAATGCAGAACTATAGACTAATCACTAATCCTATCATTTAATAAGTTATATTCAGTAATCAACATGTCAATAAGTTTCACTCCAGAATTGAATATCCACATCAATCAAGTTTGGAGATAAGGGGAGGATTCAAATTCAGAAATAGCCAGCTCTCCTTATCTTTAGACTCATTTTCTTATCCATTTCTATCCTATAAATACCCCTACACATCAGAGGCAGAGGAATAATCAAGCAGAAAGTAGAGAATAGATTTTTGTATAGGTTTAACCTATATTCTTCTTTTTTTAATGTAATTTTTATTATATTTATGTAACTGGGAGGAGAGGAGAGTTTCATGGAGGAATGAGAGAAAGCTTGTACTGAGGGTGACACCGGTATAAGTAAGTCTTTTCTTTCATTATTATTTGAATCAAATCAAGATTTTTTTCTTCTTTACTCTTGTTTTTGTTTGCTTTCAAACACGTTGTTTACAATCCAAGTGAATCCAATAGCCTCGAGACTACTTTGCCATTGCAAGTGCCCTTGATGGCCTATGGTGATGAACAATCATTCCATTGCTAGTTTAGCTTGCTCTTTTACTCGTAGTGTAGATAGGAACGGGAAAGATCCTACACGCCATGCTTGATCGCCTTCAGAGACTTGGTAAGTCGTAGCGACGGATCCAAGGTATATGAGAATGAAAGAGGTAAGTAAGAATTTTTAGTTTTCTTTTAATTCTTAGTTTAGAATTTTACTCCAAAACCAACATTCTCCTCTTTATTTAGTTTTTTCTTTTCTTTTGTAAATAAAACAGCAACATCATCATCATCATCTTTTTTTTTACCATCTTCTTCACATCTTTTAACTTAACCTTTTTGTTTTCTTTTTCTAAAACTAAGAAAAAATTTCTAACATATTTTTATAAACTCAAAAAGAAATGAACTTACTTAAAAGCTTCCATCACTAGTTCTCATTGTAGATCACGATCCGCATAGCCGCTTGCTATCGCGGTAGTATTGAGAACTTACACATTCTATTCTTAAAGTTCTGAAATTCTGTATTTTCTGTGTGCAGGTTTTAACTCAATCAAATTTTGACACCGTTACCGGGGAGGGACAGTAAGTAATCTTTTTTGTTTATTTTATTGATTAACTTTCTTCTCTGTTCTTGGTGTACATGTTTGACAATAAGGAAAATTTTGCTACAGTGAACATATAAGTGGCCCTGGACTCTACTTAAGAAAGCAGAGCCCAGAAGCCCTCAGATTTTGCTGCATATCTGTGGCAATCTGAGCGAACTACTAAACTCTATTTTTTACAGGTTGGCTGAATTGTAAAGTTTAAATATCTGTAGCTATTTATTTTCTTGTTTGACTCACTGTACATACATTTCTAATTCAATAGTAAAAAGTTGATTGTAAATGCTAAAAACGGTTTAGACTTTGTATTTAGGCACGTGTCTATTTTGTTACGTTTTTTATTTACTGTTGAAGAGTATTGGAGCCAAGGTATGTGTGCATAGCATTTAGTATAAGGTTCATTCTTATATGAAATATTGCTTGAGTGTTACTTTTTTTATATAATTGTATACTGCACTAAACTGAATTAAGGGTTGTCCTATAAATAAGAAGAGATGGGGAAGTCATTACTCTCCCTTAGCCCACAAACAATTTCCTCACTCACTAACCCAAGCCTAACTAAAACTAAGTAGACATTGGTCCTAGAGACATCTCAGACTCATATAGGAGATTGACCTAAGGGGAAATTGATTAAAATTTGACTCTTGCCAAATTGATGTATAAGGTTGGGGATTGAGGGCGAAATCCCTAAGATTGGTGGTTTGGGCTTAGGCATGGTACCTCCCACTGATCTTGCCCTACCTGGCCGATTTACTTATGGTCAGATTCTGCAATATACCCCTCGTGGACAGTCTAAGCAGTTAGGAGTCGCTTAGATCTAAGGTCTACCCTAAGTTAGGTTAGACTTTTTTTTATTTGTTTGTTTATTTGTTTATCTTTCTTTGTTTGTTTTTAACATTTCTTGTATGATATGGATTATAACAATAATTTTTCCAATTTTAATGGTAATCCATGTTATACCCCGACCTCTTTTTGGATATTACCAATCAGGCATATCATAACTTTAACCAACCTAGTGCGCAGATTGGTCTTATCCGAATCAATACATGCCCCAGTTCCAATACTTTGAACAAGAATAGAATAATCATCACCACTCTTCACAAAGCCAATGGGGATATAACTCCCCCGAGTCATATTGTCAACCACCTTACCAACATCCAGCTTCATATACTCCTTCTCCTGAGCAACCATTAGAAAAATCAATTGACTAGGAAAAGAAGATGGAAGCCTTAGAAGAGCTTGAGCGACGAATTTAAATTCTAGAAAACTCAAAATCCTATCAAAATTTTCAAATCAAAGATCCTTACTCTTTTTTTCAAGAAGAACATACCGACTTAGAAAAGAGTATGGAATCTATGATTCAATTCCAAAGTGATCCTTTAAATATGATAGAAACAAGACTTAGTCGATTGGAAAATATGCGTAGGAATAAGAGAACTCTCCCTACCGAATCTTTGACTCTTCTCGACACTTCTAGCAATATTGATGAAAATAAAGAATCTTGGAATCTTGAAGATTTTGACCAAGATTCAATCTCGTCACACAAACTTGAACTTGATCAATTCTAATTCCAAACCATGGACAAATTGGCAAGTTTTCCATTCAATGAGATTGAACTTGAATGTGAATGTGACCCCGATCTCCAACCTTGTGATTCAGTTTTCATTTTTGAATCTATGTTGACTCTAGTATCATTATCCAATTTAGACCAATTTTCAGAGCCAACATTTATTCCTGTACCCATACATCTAGAAATTGAATCACCAATTTTGGATAGTCACATTCCATTGTTGGGAAGAGAATGTGAATCTCAGTTCTTTAATTTGGACCCTATTATTGAACCAATACTGACTCTCGAACCTGAAGTTGATTTTCACAAGTTAGTTTTGGTCCCGAACTTTTCATCTCAGAGCCCAAATCATCCATTCCACAAAATCATATTCTATTGTTGGACCAAGGTATTGAGTACAATGACTCCGTAATGATTTTTCAAGACTGGTCATATGAAGGGAATAAATTTCATGATAGGATCTTTCATGATCTTATTCATATTGGGGATTGTAAGTATGTAAATAGAAAAGAGGTCAATAAAGATGAGTTCCATGAACCACCACATTATCTTGATTGGGCAGAAACGATTAGACCAATCCAACCACCATCGGAACTGCCATCTTGAGGTAACAATTTTCCTTCCCTTTCTTCTTTTACATGCATTTATGCATTAATTCATATATTGAGGACAATGCATGAGATAGGTGTGGGGGAGGGTTCTAACATAACTTAGGTTTTCCTTTTATTATTAAAATAAATTAATATTTTTCTGCTTTTAAAAACTTTTTCAGAAACAATATTTTGACCTATTTTTTGTAAGAAATTAAGTCGGTTTTAAGGAATAGGAGAACCCTAATTAGGATTTCTTATACTTGATCAAAATAAGATTATTTGTTTGATTTCTTAAGTTAGGAAAAAAATTTGGAAAAGTAATTTAGTCTTGATTTTTACCTTGATGAAATATGCATTCTTTATACACTTATACACTTATGGTTAAAAAACAAAGATTCTTATATCTTATATTATATATATATATATATATATATATATATATATATATATATATATATTATATATATATATCAAAAATCCTCTGATTAAGCTGGGTATTTGTGCCTGATAAAGTATAAGTATTCACGCCTAAAAGTGGTCCATATAATAAAATTCTTAATTTTGTGGCCTTGTTTGCTCAAGTCCTTAAGTCCTTGGCATGTTTTCTCACCCGGTGCCCTAAGACCGTCCGGTTTGGGAGTCACCGAGAAAGGCTCATTACATGAGCAGGTTAGAAAGCCTAATAGTACTATGAAATAATAGCACCAAAAATATAAATAAATAAATAAATAAAATAAGGCATAAGAGTTAGAGTGAAAGAACCTTTAATAAAAATTTCACGGTCACGAAAGCGCATATGACTTAGGGCAAAATAATAGACTAGATGAGAAATACAGTTTGACTTCTTACCTTGATTGATAACAAGTTTTTGAATAGAGACTAAGTTTAGGAATGAAAATTTTAATTTTCTTATAACTTATATTTTACTTGAACTCTTATAATAATACTTCAAATATTTTCTCTCTTTTTCGAAATGCTTTTCGAAAATACTAACACTTTGTTTCTCTTTTTTTTATGAATTTTGTGGGTGCACTCGACTGAAAACCCTCACGAGACAAAACTTGTCCTCAAGGGGTAGCCTAGTGGTTTAACGGCTTATTGCACATGCTCAGTACAATCACTGACCTACGAAAGTGGTCTAATAAATTCTTAGATTTAGTTTTGATGTTTTGCTCGAGGACGAGCAAAAGATAGATGTGGAGGTGTGATCACACACGTGTGTTGTATGTTTTCATATCATATGTGTCACATTTCTACATTTTTATTTAAATAAAACTCTGCTGTTAATATATTTTCATGTTTAATGGCGTGTAAAGTAATTAAGAAAGAAAAGGGAGAGAGAGACAGATTTATCCAATTAAATCCAAAAAGTTCAAAAGAAAGGGAATCGATTCAAATCCAGAGATTCTAAAGGCCATCTTATCTGAAGAATGGGTAATCAGATGAGATAATATCATCCAAATTCAAAGAAAATGGATTAAAAGAATACCCTATCGGCTTTGCTAAGGATAAAAAGATAGATTGTAAAATCTAAAACTGAAATTCAAAATCTAACAGGATAAATGGATAGAAAGAAGATCAACGGATGAGATGAAGCAATTTAGACTTGGATTTAGACTAGATATATTTTAGTATTTTAATCATAACTTTCGCTACCGAAACTGAAATCAGATGATTCAAGATGATCCAAAAAGACGACTTAAAGGGATACAACTCTTGAGTTGATCACTGTTTCTAATTCTATCATTTGATAAGTTATATTTAGCAATAAACATGCCAACAAGCTGCAGATCAGAATTGAATTTTCACATCAAATCAAGTTTGGAGATGAGGAGAGGATTCAAATTCAGAAAAAACATATATTGAAAATCGTGTCGTGAGCACAACCACACATGAGCAGGAAATGAGACATCAAGTAAAGTAAATATGGTAAATGCAGTTGTACAATCCCAAATGACGGATTCATGAGACCAGTACAACGAAAGAATAATCCAAACAAGAAAAACTTCATATATATGCCTTATACCTTACGTCACCGTATCCTGGATTCATACAACCCGAGTTGTCTCCTAAACTAAGAAATCATCATAAAATTGATAAAACTGATAAAATTGAATGCGGGAAAAATTAGTCGTACAAGCTCAGCTTATGGCTTCATAAGACTAGTATGTCGAAGGAATAACCCAAATAAGAAAACCCTCATATATATATATATATACCTTATGTCTCATGTCACCGTAGCCTGAGTTCATATAACCCGAATTGCAAAACAACATGATGAATTATTAATTAGTATCTTATTATTATTACTCGTTAGACCCATATATCTAGGTATATATCCTGGTGTACATCTCAACACACTTACATCCATACATGTGTAAGTCGAGATTGTTTATCGAAAACTGATGAGAAAATCAATGAATTATGTTTACAATGGGTCCCATGCCTGCTCGGGACCACGGTCTAGGATGTTCCGGTGTTGTACGGGAACTGTGGCGAAGCACAATGGGGGAAATGGTCATATTGTATGCCCTGGAAGGGGTATAATAGTTGCACGACGTGCCTATACCATTGTAAATGTAATCACAGATTGAAGTCCATCAGTTTTCCCTTACCCGATATAAGTTGTCCTTTTTATTACCATTATGATGATTATCATAATACAAGAATGAGCAGGATCATGGTTCAGGAGTATCAGGATTACATGTGTAACAGGAGTACTATCAGGTTATTAGGTATTACATTCCCATAATGTGATAATAATGAGTCCGGTGATAACATAAAGGTGTCAGGTGATAACATAAAGGTGTCAGATATCGAGTGGTAGCATAGTAAGTATTAGCATATCGAGTGAAAGCATGGTAAGTGATTAGAAAAACAGATATTAACTGTCATATACCACAATACAGGAAAATGATACTGATACAGGAGATTGGTACAATACAAGAAAACAATATAGTTTTTGAAAAGCAGTATAAGTAAATATTTCAATCTCTTCACGACTATAATTATAATAATAATATATTACGCTATTATATAGCTATGCCAGGCTGAACAAAGCGGGAGTGTATCATGGCATCTAACAATAATAATGATTAGGCAATAAAGCGAACAATCAAACGGAGCTAAGTAACGTTGGAGCGAAGCTAGCGTACAGCGTTATATGCTATCACACTCAATGCGGTTATCGCTCGTGATGCAACTAAACGCACAGGGTGGCAAGCATATAAATGCTATGTTAACGCACATTGCGAAGCCACGCTCATGGTGTAACTACGTTCGAACGGAGTTAGCGATAAAGCATTGGGTGCTAGACTCTCCTACCAGATGGAGCGTAAGAAAGCCCGAGGCTAAATCCAAGGCTGGTGTATCACCCCGTTCGCAGCATACGTACTTAGCTACGTATTCAAATTTTTAGATCATATTTTTCGATTTACTTTCTATATTTACTTTTGTTTTATAATTATTTATGATCGTTTTGCATTGGATTCGGATTCGTTAACTCAGAGTCAGTACTAGTCTGAACTGGGGACCCAATCCTAGTATACTGATCGATTTGATATTTTTGGTAGACTGATTTGGTCGATTTCAATTTTAAATACTGTTTTCTAATATTATAGATTTTTCATGATTTCTAGGTTTTATTTGAATTATTTTTATAAAAAATCCTAAAATCGGGATTAATCTGCACCGCTAGTTTATCCCAAATTTTAATTTACAAATAGAGTCAAATTTTGAGAATCCGCTTTCACATATTTTCTTAGAATAATATTTACTATCTAAATATATTTTTCGGGGATTTTTAAAATTTAACAGATTTCAGCCAGATTTGGCGTCACCGATATCGGCGGTTAATTTCAGGATTTCTAATTTGAAAATCGTAAATAATGTCTTGAAACAGATTTCATCATGATTCTTAGAATAATATTCTTGATTTTTGAGAATTTTTGCGGGTAGTTCTGAGATACTTGATTTTCGGACGATTCTAGTATTTTTCCGAAAGTTTTCCGCATCCGAAACCGAGAAATCCGCCACACTAATTATTTTCACTTTTTCTTCCAATCAAATATTTTCCTTTTTTCCTTTTCTTTTATTTTTCCTTTTTCTTTCCTTCATTTTCCTTCCACCATATTCTAAAACATTCTCCATTCTTCCATTACATTCTACACCTTTCCACCAAAATATCTCCTCCAAAATATCCCAAACCACTCAACTCCCCTCGCCCATTACCATGGCCGGCCAAGGCCACCTCACCCCTCTCTATTTTACAATAAAAAAACCCTCACCATAATCCTTTTTCCTTCTCCTTTAACTCCAACTCCAAACACAACCCCCTTTTACTTCTCTTTCCTTTTCATTCTCCATAGAAACCCTAATCACCATCCATTCCACCTTCATCTCCACTACAACAACAACAACACCTACAACACTCCATCATCTTCTTCTTCCTTCTCCATCTCCATTTAATCCACCACAAACTCCAAAACTCCACCATAACTTTCACCCTCTCCTTTACCTTCTCCAAAATTACTACCACCACTAAATCCTTCCACAAAACCACCATCCCACCACCTATCCCTAGGCCAGCCACCATGCTGGGCTAGAGGCCGAGCTCCTCCTCCCTGGCGATGTTTCCGACAATCATTCCGGCGATAACTTCAACGACAACACTAACGTCACCACCACCATCTTTCTACACCCTTTTCATCACCACCTCTTCTACTCTTCTCCACCACCACCATTATCACTATCACCACCATAACATCACCCTCATCACCACCATTTCAAGCTCCTATATAATCCTTCTCATTATCTTCATCTTCTTCTTTTTCATTCTCCTCCAAAAATCCACCACCACCAACTCCATTTCACTCTCCCATACTCTCTCTCCTCTAACCATAGGGCCGGCCACCCCCTAGCCACCCATGGTGGTGGATCACCCTCTCTAGGGCCGGCCATCCCTTAAGGCCGAGCCCTCATTTTGTTTCGGAGATTTTCCCACTTCGGGACTCGTGTGCGTGACATTTCCGTAAAGTCATCTTTTAGGAGAGTGTTTTTCCTCGCCTCGTCAAGCATGTACTGTATTTGGGTTTGTGATATATTTGTATAAGTGGTCCTGTGCATTTGTACCGGCTTGTATGCGTGAACCGGTATCATGAGTTGAATCCTGTATTCGAATGCTTGTACTAGGGTAGTTTACTTCTTGTACATATACCATGCCTGTGATATACTCTTTTTACTGCTTTATACCATGCGTGGCCGACAATTTGTGGTCATTAGCCTCCAGAATCTCTACTCGGCCTCCAGGCCCTATCAGCCTCCAGGCTTCTCCACTCCATGATAGTCTAGATATTATCACGCTTATATGTATGCTCGTATGGTACTAACATCTCATGCAGGTACTCTCGTATCGACTCCGGGCTCTGTCCACTCCTGAGCTAGCTACCCAATTGATTTTAGGCCTGCACCATTATGGGTTTTGTGACAGTTACCGAGAGTGCGCTTAGACCCTGAGCGTACTTTAGCCTTCGGGCTCTCTCGCCCACTTCCTCGAAAGAGGAGTGGCTTAGACTGTCAGGTCTCTCAGCTACGCTTGGTAGGCATGCTTAGCACTCAGCGCTTTACCACTAGATTCGTCTAGGCAAGTTGCTGCTGAATTTTCTACTCGCACTTTAAGCCCAGTCACCCCGGTAAACTCGCCAGGCGCTCTACTGTTAAACATTGTTTGCTGCTCGTTCCTCCAGCTTGCTCAGTCCCGCTTGATTGTACTCAGCTATCGCTATGTCACTTGCTATGCACATGCTTGATATGTTAACACTTGACATTCTACCACCTGACATCTACCTGTTATTACCTGACACCTGTTTGTATCACTTAACAGCTGATGCGTTATCACCTGACATGCTACTACTTGACACCTGCTCCTGTTATGTTATCACTTATCACCTACCCCTGTTTCGACATGACTTATCACCTGCCATCTACCATGTTAACCCCTGACTTGTGATTATCACTTTTACAGGAATCCTGCACCTACTATCTTGTATTATATACGGTAACCTATATTCCCGTTATACATGTACTCATGTACTCCTGAATTCCTGATCATGTCCTGCTCTTGCTATTCTCGTAAATTGATAATTACATAACAAATTATAATAAGACAACTTACATCGGGTTTGGGGTAAAATGATGGGTCATTAATAGTCATGTTTATGGTGGTCATATCGAGTCACGCGTGGTCACACACTTTAGGGAGCACCTGGCAGCCACCAGGGATTCTGTATGGTGTACTGGCACCCCTACTCCTCCTGTTTATTCCTGTCGGGTATGCACAAGCCCTAGGCTTATTTCTATGGGATCTGCAATACTCTACTCCTACTCGGGCGTACAATAAGTCCCGGTACCTAGCGGTACATTTCGGCTCAGCACCAGATACAGATTGACCATTGTCCCGGGCATGTACATGACCCATTCTAAATATGGTTCGTCAAACTCCATCAGTTTCCAGATAACTTGATTTATAAGTTGTAAGTGAAAGTATGTGGAATGGGACGCATACTGACGCCTACAACTTAGACGGTCCTAATTATAATAAGTTGCTAATATTTAATTTGTTGTGTTGTTTTGCAACTCGGGTTGTATGCGCTCGGATTATGGTGACATGGGATATTGATAGGTAGTAAAATGTGCATGCTTATTATCATATTTACCATTATATTTCCCTATTTATTCTTTTATTAGGCACTACTACTAATATTTTATTGTTTAATGTGTGCAAGCCTTGAGTAATTAAAAAAATAAATAAATGAAGCCTAATTAAATCCCAAAAGCCTAAAAAGTCCACAAGCCACATGCAACATTAATTGTAGTAATTTAGAAGTTTCTACCTTATCTAACCTAATCTAAACTTGAATTTTAAAATCTAAGGGAGGAAGAGGAAGGATAAAATAGAACTCCTGATTCCTAAAGAGAAGGATAAAGTGAGACTCTTACTATTCAAATCTAGAGGAGGAGAAAGATATAACAAGATTCTAATTAAGGATAGAGATGGACTTCTATTTGAACCAGGTTGCTTGCACCACAAGTTGAAGATAAAGAAGAGAAAATCTGAATTTAATTCGGACTCAGAGGGACACCCTTTAGTATTTCAATCATAACTTTCTCTATCAAAACTCAAATTTGATGATTCAAAATGCTCCAGAAAGAAGACTTGAAGGACTACAACTCTTTTGTTGATCAAACTTTCCAATTCAGTCGGCTAATAAGTCATATTAGCAATCAACATGATAATAAGTTACAAGATAGAATTGAACTTCTACGGATAAGTTAAAATAAGTTTGGAGATAAAAGAAGAATTCAAATTCAGAGATATTTTGCTCCTCCTATCTTCATACACTTCTCATCCCTCTAGTTTTCTCCTATAAATACCCCTGTATAGCAACAGAGGAAGGGTAGATCTGAGAGGCTCAAATTTAGGGTTTCCTGTAGATCCTCTTTCTTTCCAAATTTCTTGTATTTTCGTTTCTGTTATTTTAAAGAAGGAGAAGAGCTTTGTAATTGGCCAGTGACATCCAATAAAAAAGTTCTTTATTCTTTTTACTTTTCTTGTTTTGCAATTCAATTTATTTTTCTGCTTTAGCTTATTTGTTTTTCTTCTTTTAATTTTCATGCAACCTTTATTATTCATAATAAAAATAAAAAAAAATAAATATATGTTTAAATAATTAAAACTTATAGTTTGCTAATCTCTAGATCAACTCTAGTTTAGTTAAAAGATGAATTGATTGATATGTATTATTAAAAACCCTAGGATTAAAATTGGTTTTCTTGAAGATAAATTAATAATTGAGTTTAACTAATTTAAGTTGCACTTCTTAAATGGTTATTCATAGTTCATATCTAAATACTTTGATAGCATAATGTTAAGTAGACTTTTCTTATGCTATGCTTTGAAATTAGGATGAATTATAGTTTAATTTTTATTAGTGCACATGAATTAGAGTTTACAACATTATTATTCATCTTTCTTTATTCTCAACCCTAGGGTAGATAATTCTTTATTCAATATGATGTTTATTCTTTTAGAATAATACTTTGATTGTAATAGATGATTAATAAACTATACTTCTAAAACTATTTCTTATAATCAATATCCTTTTTTCCAAGCTAATTATTAGAGAAAATCGTTCCGAAAAGCTTCTATCGCATTCCTCCTTGTGGATTCGACCTGCATAGCCCTTGCTACCGCGGATATATTGTGGAAGATAGAGACACACACCCATTCAGATAACATCCTTCTAACCCTTAAACTATATCTCTGTTTTTTTCTCAATCAAAATTTTGGAAAACACTTTTAAAAACTCTTGATAAACTCTCCTTTTGAATGGAAGCATTTAGCTCTTAAACAAGTGGAGAAAACCTCTTAAAAGAGTAGGAAAAACTAGCTTCAAAATCCACTAAAAATCTTGTTCAAAACAGTCCATGGGAGCCTCCCTTTTATAGGCTAGGAAAACTTGCCGTTGGGGCAAAACTGCAGCCTGGACGGCTGTCGGTCGACCGGCCCGGTCGACCGCCAACGTTCATATTTCTGACCGTTGGGGCAGTGGTTGACCAGCCCGGTCGACCGTGGCCTGGAACAGAGAGCAGAACTCTCTGTCGGTCGACCGGCCCTCCAACCAGACTGGCGTGCACGTTCTGTGCACCTCGGTCGACCGACTCCTGACTCGGTCGACCGGCCCGGTCAACCAACAGAAGCCAGAACAGAACATTATAGGGATTAAAAAGTTGGCTTTTTGACTTAAATAAAATCTCATAAAATCTCTAAAAATCTACAAAAATAAATTCAGTATAATACTTTGATAAACAAACATGTTTGAGAGAAAATCAATACATGTTTATTTTGAACTATTTTGTAGCTTAGAAATTTTGGCTCAAAACAAAATCTGTATTTTTTCAAAATACATTTTTTCAAAACTTCTCCAAATACAAAAACAAGATATTTTAAACACTTTTAAGCTTAGCGTGTATGGATATGATCCACTACACATACATGATGAAATATCTATATTTTTGACAATAAAACACTAAACTGGTTTTGGTTAAAACATATATACTTGAAACTCCAAAAACCAAAATGGTATTTTTCCAAAATGAAAATCCTTTTATGAAAACACAAATAAATCTTGAGTGTGTGTGTGAATGTACTTGAGCAATCCACCAACTATTCTATCTTTACATTTTATCTAAAAATAAAATCTTAACAAAACAAACCTAGACACAAGTCTCCTCTTGAAGTCTTCACTTGAAGTCTTCTTCTCCTTCTTGACTTGGTCCAAACTTGATCCAATGAGCTAGACTTCTCTTGAGTACTTGATGTGGTCTTGATGCACAAGCTCTTGAATCAAACCGTGCTTGCTCCAAAACTTGACTTTAAATCCTTTGTTCAAGCTAAACACCAACTAAGATCTTGATCATAAATCTGAGACTAATTAAACACAAGATCATTAGTACTATAACTACATGAGTTAATCATCATCAAAACTAGAGTGATGGGCCTTTGGGCCAACACATGTGTTAGCTCCTAAAAACTCCTTTGTTGAAGCTAAACACCTACTAAGATCTTGATCGTAAAATATAACCACAAGATCATTAGTACTATAACTACATGAGTTAATCATCATCAAAACTAGAGTGATAGGCCTTTGGGCCAACAATATGACTCCCACGACCTCTACCTCATGTTGTTTTGCCTTGAATAGCACGAGCAAAACGAGCCTGAGACTCCACCTAGCCAGATTTTATGACCTTAAAGGAACAACTTCATGTAAGTGATACATATCCTCAAGTGACTTGACAGTGAACCTGCCAATATTTGGTCGAGCCTTCGAGAATTCTAGGCGCAGTGCTTCTAAGAAAACAACAACCATCAATTTTTTCCACTTCTCTTGCATCTCACTCACATCACCTGTAATAGAAAAACTCCCCTTGACTTTGTCAAAAAGTTGTTAAAGTCAGCATAGAACCGAGCCAACATTTGACTCTCCTGGTTAATTCTGAACAACTCATGAATAACATCATAGGCTAGACTCAGGTTGCTTCCCCTGAATATAACCTGTCCAAATAGATCTATATCTCCTTTACAGTCTTACAATTTAGAAGTAGATCCTGGCCGCGTGGCTCTATGCTATTCAGGATGGTGATATTTAGCTCTTCAAGTCTGTGTCTTTGGATCGGGGAATCGTCAGTCAGGTGGTAATTTGTAGCGCTCATAGTAACATGAATCTCAATAACTCATTTTCACTGTAGAAAGTTATCAACATTCAACTTTCTGTTAGTGATCTTTCTAGATATAAACTTATAAACTGTTGGCTTCATCTCTTCAACCGTTACTTAAAACTAACAAAAACAAGCAAAAAAAACCCTCTAAAATTACAAAGACGCTCAAATAAAAACTAAACCAAGCTTCAACCCAATACAACATGAGCTTACGCGGTGGTACTGTTCATCGTAAATAGTAATTTTTTACAAATCTGAATTCAAATCAGATTTGAAAGAAGGAAATAGAAAAAGAAAATGTTGAAGAAGAAAGAAGATGGTGATGGTGATGTTTTGATGGTGAGCTGAGATAACGATGGTGAAGGTTGCGAAAAATAGAGAATATTAGGATTATGATACAATGAGAATATAAAGAATATTGAGAAAGGGGAGATAGTATAATCTTATTTATAGGCAAATATAATTACAACTCTCAATAAAAATAGAACTTTTAATGAAATGTAGTAATATAACTGCTAATTAAGTAACAACTCTTAATTACATAATGACTCTTAAATATATAATGATTCTTAATTACAAACGAAATGTATGATGAGGTGCATGTTTGGAGAAGAAGGAAAGAAAAAGAAGGGAAAGTGACTTTAATGAAATGCATGATGAGGTGCATGTTTGGAGAAGGAAAGAAAAGGAAGAGAAAGTGGCTTTGATGAGGTGGGAAAAAGAGAGGGTACTTTGAACCTTCCTTCGAAGTATCTTTTCTTTTAATTATTATTAAAACAATATGCATAGAAGTGACCAGGCTCTTCCCAGGTATTTGTCTCTTGAGGCATAGGAAAACACTTGCAAAAGTAGGCCCCACTAACTAAAACCAATTGCACTTAACATAACTAGTTTGTGCTAGTTTTTGGAGGTCTATGTTGAATTTTATTTGAATCAAATGGGCTGTGATTTCAAATACAAGTTTGAAATGGACATTGTTTGCAATTTTCTTGGTCCAAAAATTGGGAGAAAATATGAGTTATTGAACTGCTTACTAATGTATGGTAAACTACAAAAAATGGACTCGTTGAATACCAAAATAGCAAAAGGAAAGTCAAAATTCACTTCAATTTGTGTGGTGGTCCATGGTGCCAAAATGTGAAAGATGTGTTTATATGGAATCTTGTTTAGGCACCTTGAGACCTATGAAAAAGCAATGAGATAGAAATGATCAATTCTGAGATTAATAGATGAAACTAGTAGTTACAACAATGAAACTTTTACCCTAGAACCCTCTCATATAGTTACAAGGATCTAAAAAATTTTGAGGCGCTAAACAACAAAAGAAAATTTTACAAAATTCGTGGGCCACTTAAGGTTAACTAAGGAATAATTATTTGTTATTAGCAAATCCAATGGGATTTGATTAAAGAAAGTGACTTAAATACCATAGGCAATGAATATCTTAAACTGATAGATACATCTAAACCAGCGAGGAAGCAGGCCGGAAATGAAGCATGCATGCACAAGAGAGGAGGCTAAAAAAGAGAATAAATTTTAATACGGTAAAAAAATAGATTGACATAACAATATCCCTTTTTTGTTTCATAATGTTTTCTTTTCATATATTTCTTAAATTTGTATACAATACTCTAGGGCAAGATAAAGATAAAGGATACCACAGAACTTGTTACTCAATAATGGAAGCAAAAAGTCTTATTTTCAAAATCAATCTCAGATGTAGTGAAACATGAGGAATGATATCGAGTCTGTTTGGTTAAGGGTGGAAGTAAGGAAGGGAGGAAGTAGTAATAGTTCCCTTTGGAACTTGGGAATTGGTTAGTAAGTTGTTCGGTGTTTGGATGTTTATGGGAAGTGTGATTTCAAAAAATGTTATGTCTTTTCCGGTGTTTAGATAGTAATGTAGAAGTAGAAGTGAAAAAGTTAACTACAAAGTTGACCGTAAAATAATATTAAAATAAAAAATGGAATGTAATTAGATTGCAAGTGAGATTTACATGATCAAAAAATTAACTTTTTTGTGCTATAACTTATTACAAATGAGATTTATATGACCACAAAATTAACTGTAACACCCTTTAAGTGAGAAAATGGTTGTGTAAAAGAGAAAAGAGAAAAGGAAAAAGAGTTTTCTTATTTTTCTTTTTCGGTGTTTGGATAGATAAGAAAGTGAGCAATTATACTTCCCCGTTTCCTTACTTCCGCCTACTTCCTTCCAACCAAACACGGAGCAGATAAGATCTTATTTCCTATGAGATTTGCAATCCACAGAAGGGGCAGAGTTATATTCATTAAATGTGCGATCCTGAATAATAGTTAATCGGATTAAGCAAGGAATATGCAGGGATTAATCAGAATTGAATATTTTAATATATTTAATTGATTTCTACCTCTTCAACACGTACAATGAAAACTACTTTCTTAAATGCTTTAAATAACTTGTAGTCTTGTACAATATGCTGGTTATTTTGCATACACAAGTAACACAACCTCTTCAGTCTTTCCCATTTGGTAAATATGTATATCATCAATATAGATCCATCATTCATCAGATCCACATGCAAACAAAAAGAGCAACATGCAGCTAAATAGCCAAAAATCGTCGCTATCACAGCTGCAAGTTGTCGTAGTGGCTCGAAGTTGCTGAGGTAACGTGAGGAGAGAGATTTGATACAAGGTTCCAATTGAGGGCAGGCAAATCAAACCATAATTTTTATTTTATTAGATAGAGTGTGAATCCGTGTCAGATATGAAATAGAAGCATAAACGATTAATGCGAGCGATTTCTCTTTATGTGAATGACTAATGCGATTAATCTGCCAATTAGTCAAACAATTAATGCGAGCAATTAATGCATTTTTATGCAATGGAGTTTCGAATAGGATTAATCAGTCGATTATCGACCGATTAATCTAATTTATTAACACTGCAAGGGGAAAAAACATTCTGATGAGGCTAATGATAATAGTCTTTTTCTTTTTCATTTCCAAAGTTTAACAATTCTCCTAAAAATCACTTAGAGAGGGGGTGAATATGTGATGTTAATCAATTATGTAGGAATTAAAAATTATTTACAACAAATACACTTAATCTCAAATGGTATGCAATTATAAACAGATATAATATTTATTGAGCATATATAAATGCAAGTGTAAAGAGTAAAGAGATAGAGTCAAGAATGAGTAAACTCCGCAAGCACGCTGAATTTGTTTTCGAACTTCGATCCACTGATGTACAACCTCGTCCCCAACTCTTGTGGATATGTAAGCACTATAATCAGTTCGCGAAAATGAAATATGTTTACAATCGTGATCTCGCAATATCACCTGTTAGAGCCGTAACACCTACGTCACGATTCCTCTTGGATCAACTTGGAGCCTCAACTCCTACAAGTTGTGATCCTACAAGATTGACTCCTTACAACCTCTCTCACGAGAGGCATACAACACTTACAACAAAGAGCAAGGGTTGTGGTAGATCACTGTAGGAAGAGGAGAGGGTAAGTCGAGGAAGTCGACGATCCAGAGATTCAGCAACAGCAAATATATCCAGCCAAATATATCCAGCCAACTTTTGGATTATCTGCTGCATTTCATTTCATTAATCGTCAAATATATCCAGCCGCTCGTGAGGGTTTTGGGCGCCCTGGGGCCAATTTTTTGGTGGTGCTCAGCCTCTGGCGCCGCCTCAGAGATCTATTCTCCCCACATACTCTATTATATTACACGTGTACATTTTTAGTTGATCTGTTGAGACATGTCAGGATAAAAAGGAAGTTTGGTGTTTTGAGTAGCACAGCTGATGGGAAAATTTTATATAAAAGTTTCATCAGAATATTTATTAAAAGTAAGGGCATAATGCACATATACCTTTTAATTTCTGTGGACAATTTCTTTTATTGTCACATGTATCATGCACTTGTTTTTTTAACTAGTGATTCTAATCTGAATCGTTTGATATTTCTTGTTCATAAGTTCCAAATTCATTTCAAAAAATATAGTTCTCAACAATCAGAAGGATCATGCGTACATGCCTTTGAATTCAGATATATTGACTGTGATTGTTGATGTTTACATAGTCTATTTAAATTGAGCCTGGCCTGGGAACTTAATGTATCTTAGTCTTCTTGAATAAGAAATTCTCATTTGGAGGGTTTATTTTTTTTTAAAGAATCCTTAGTCAGGCAAGAATTAAAATTTTCTTCCTATATAATCGACAACCTCAGTAAAGCTTTTGACAGCTTAAGATATATGCGATTTTTTTGATCATATTGTGAATGTGAATATCATTACATGTGTTCAATTAAAAGGGGCTGTTACTAAAGTTTTATATGTTAAAAAAAATATTATCACATTCCATAAAATACAGTATCTCCAATAGGGTTTATGTGAGATAAGATTAACAATTGTTTAAGTAAAACCTAATATGACTAAGTAGATTTGCCCAAAAGTAGACTATTTAGTAACATATTCTGTTTCTCTTATTTTGGGATCCTCTTTGTGAGCCATTAAAATTGACATTGGTGCTGAGTTATTTAAAAATTCTATATATTACCCAAAGGTGACTATAAAATTTTTAGGTAACCTAGTAACCTTGTAGGATAAGATAGACTCCACGTGTCGGGAAGATTAGAATAACCCTAAGCGTAAAAGATAGGAAGTGTCCGTAATTGAACCGAACGTGATCAGTCTAGTCTTGAGTATGATTTTATCATCAACTGGATGCAATCATAATTAGTTATTGCCCAAAGGCAATGTTAAATTATTAATTGTCGGACCCGCGGAATGGAAAGACATGAACCATGTGAAAAACACCTAGAGGGGGGGTGAATAGGTGTAAGTGCTAATCTAGAACTAAATGCAAAACTAAGTGCGCTAAATGCGGAAGCTAATGCAAATCTTGCAACACACTTAGTACAATCAACAAGTGTAGCCGAATTCCCCGTGAAGGGCTTTGGACTAACTCCTCTTGATTCCCCTTGAATGGGTTGAGGTGCTATGTGAAGCTCTTGTTGATTAAGTACAAGTGAGGCACACACACAAGCAAGCCAAGCATATAATGGATATACAACAATATGAAAGATGCAAGGCAACAACAAAAGCAAATAGATATGATATGATAATATGAATTATGCTCAACACAAGCAAATATGATATGAAGATGTGTATGATGCTTTGCACAAATAAATGAGAGAGAGAGTTAGAGAGACAAGTGGATCAAACGCAAAGGCCAAGATATGTTTCGAGGTTCGAGCACCTTGCTCTACATCCCCGCCTACACCACCGTGTAGGATTTCCAATCCACTATCTCCCACCGAGGGAACCTCTACCGAAGAGGATTTGTTACAACACTAGGAGTACCAAACTCCTCTCTCAAACAACCACCTCACAACCGAGGAGTAGGCCCGTAGCCAACACAACAACCAACACCTCTACCAAAGAGGGTTTACAACCAAATTCCACCTCTCACTAGAGGGAGCAAACCAATCACCCGATCACCTCTACCAAAGAGGGATACACAAAGAATAAGGGTGTTTACAACAAGTGGTTCCAAAAATCACAAACTCAAACTCTCTTTCTTTCTCTTTTTCCACAAAACAAGATCCTAATAGATTAGGATAGTATGATAGCTCAAGTGTGGAAACTAGGTGTTTTTGGAAACAAGCAACAAAGAAAAACTACTTGGGAAATCTCTTGTATATGATAGAAATTAAAGATCAAATCAATATCCCAAAACCCTAGTTTTCTTTGATTTTCCAAAAACCCAAAACAATAAAGATGAGAAGTTTAAAGCCCAAAAACTCTTTTAAAAACTTGTTTTAAACTCTGAAAAACTGGGATTTTTCTCTTGTAAAAACCTTAGCCAAAAACCCAAAGAGATGGGGTTTATATAGGCCAAACCAAAAACTAGCCGTTAGGCTGAGCTGGCAGTCTGACAGACTGCCGGTCGACCGCCCGGGTCGACCGCCAACGGTCAGAAATGTGACCGTTGGGCAACCACGGTCGACCGGCCCGGTCGACCCAAACAAACAGAGAGCTCTGCTCTCAACCCAGTCGACCCGTACGGTCGACCGCGTTTGTGTCTTCCAGACGTGCACATCTGTGCACGTCGGTCGACCCGACGGGTCGACCGGCCCTTGGTGCGGTCGACCGTCTGGGTCGACCGACCGGCCTGTCAGCACAAACTTGGGTCAAAAAAACTGGGAAAAATATTTTCTAAAAAATCTTTTATCTTTTCTGAAAATCCCATAAAACTTGTTTTAACATTTTATATTCAAACACAAAAAAGTGATAAAAATTTCAAGACATATATCAATCATATCAATTCATTTTTGAGTCTTGCAAATTTTATCAAAACCAACACTTGTATTTTTATCAAACTTGATTTTTCCAAAACATGAATAGGATAGTCAAAATAAGTTTGTCTAGCAAGTTTAAAGCATATATGTATATCTAGAACATATCTAATATACATAAGAATAAAGTAAACTTGTTTTGATCTATTATCCATGAAAACCAAATCCAAACTTAAAACGTGTGTGTTATGTGCACTTGAGCATATCAACTATACTAAGCTTTACAAATGGATCTAAACACACTATCTAAACTATGGATACCTAAGTCTTCTTGATGATCTTCATCTTCAAGTTGACTTGCTCCAAAACTCCATCCATGGGCTAGGCAAAGTGTGATCTTGAAGCTTAAGCCCTGGAATCAACATGAAAAGCTTCTAAACTCCTTGTAGAAGCTAATCACCAACTAACATCTTGGTTAATGATCTGAAACTTAAACAACACAAGATTATTAGTAAACATAACTACATGAGTTAATCATCATCAAAACTAGGGTGGAAGGCCTTTGGGCCAACAATCTCCCCCTTTTTGATGATGACAAAACTCATGGAGCTATATATGCATGGATTAAAGTTAAGCTTCAAAGAAGCTCCCCCTAACTCATACATAGACAAATAAACATAAATATGCAATGAATATTAAGCATGAATGTATAAATATGCATAAACAATAAACAGGTTCTAGATACCAATGTAATGTTCAAAAACAAAACATGCTCTAGATACCAATTAACATACATTAAACTATATTAAACTTAATATATGCAAAAACATAAATATGCATATATATAAAACTCAACCAAATCTTTCTCCCCTTTTTGTCAATCATCAACAAAGGGGTAAACAATCAAAACCATAAATAAAATGAGGGGTAAAAATCTTTCTTCCCCTTTTTGTCAATCAAAACAATAAAAACAATGTTCTCCCCTTTTTGTCTAAAACAAAAACAAAGTCAATAAGGGGTGACTTTAAAAACATGATATCAATTGAAAATATGTCAATGAAGCATCTTGATACCAATAAACAAAGATCAATAAATGTTATATGCTATATACATTCATGAAGAGGAAGACGCTAAGTTAGCTTCCCTACACATGTGCATTACATAAAAGAGGGATGTTAAGCCCTAATTCACATAACACACATTATGTAATGAATAAGAGGAGATGTGAAGCTCCCCCTACACACGTGTACCACATAAAGAAGAGATGTTAAGCTCTTCAATACACAATACACTCAACATGAATCTATATGTAGAAGAGATGTTAAGCTCTCCTTGCATATAAGAAATTTAAATCAAAACTTTTATATTTTTCTTTAAAACAAAATTTGAGATACCAATTTTAAAACACAAGACATCTTGATATCAAAAGATAGTAATTTTTCTTTTTAGGTCATATAAACAATTGAAATGACTATTTTCTATCATAAAGTGAGGGAGTGGAAATACAAATACCAATTGAAATATGAAAAACGAATTTTCTCCCCCTTTATGAAATACAACAAAAACACATGCATAGGCTTGTAATAAGATACCAATTGAAAACTAAATCAATTGAAGTAAGGTTGAAATTCAAGCTCTAGCATAAACAAGATTTGTGCTTAAGATATAGAGATATAATAGCACAAATAAAACAAGTATATGTGTATGAAATAGGATGAGTACCAATCACCAATAGATGATACCAATTGAAAATATACATACACAATAAACATATGAGTATACAAAAAAAAATCAAAATGATACCAATTGAAAGAGTTCAATGATACCAATTGACATAACAATAATAGCATGTGTATACCTTATAACACAACGAAGAAAACGAACTAGTTAAAATGAAAAATTTTATTAACTAGTACGAAATCCTTCAAGTAAGGAATAAACAAAAAAAAAAATCATTTTCATAAAACACATGTAAATCACATAGTACTTAAAAACACTCAATATTCAATAAAGTCCATACATGCTCATGAAAAACATACTCATGAGAAATAATTTTAAAAAAATGGTGAGCGTACAAGTAATGTGTAACATGGCATTATGAAATTTCTGATTAAGCTCAAGATTCCTTGAAACAATGAAAACACGAAAATCATCAAAACTATTTAATCTTCAAGGCATATGTATGTCTAATACAAATTAAAGTATACATACATATCCAAAATTCAAACGAGTCCACAAAATATATGCATTAAGGCACGTGTCTCAAAAGGATAAACATGTATATTTAATAGTTTGGACAAGATAGACATATACATGAAGTTAAACAATTAAACACAAAATCAAGAAAAACTAAATCTTCACCAAAATACATTTCATTTCAAGGTATATGTATGAATTGTCAACACAATAAGTATACATACATATCCCTAAACACAATTGAGTCCATATATAGATTTGCATGAAAGGCAAATGACTCAAGGGGTATACATGTATATCTTAAAGTTTTGCAATACAAACATATACATGAAGTGAAAACTCATAAAACAAATCCAAAAATGGAATACAAGTTTAAAATGTATGAATCATCAAAACTAGACTATACTAGCACATCTAATGAGAACAAATAAGCAATCAAGCCCAACACATATAGATTTATTTGTAGCCCACTATGTGCACAAGTATATAACTAGTCTTAATGAAAACTAACACTTAAACAAGTAATCAAATCATTAAGCATTAAAAAACAAGATAAAAATCATCATGATAAGTCTAAAACATGATTACTATGTAAATTCACATGTATTAGATTCATGATGTACATAATAGCTTAAACAAAAATGAGAACACTAAGTATGATTCAAATAAGCATGTGTGTCTCAAATACTATACATGTATGTCAAGGATCTAATAAACATGGAATGAACATACTAATCCATAGACATCAAAAACATGCTATAAACAATGAATATTAAAAGCATGAAAACAATAAATAAGAGTAAAGGATAGTTACAAAAACCAAAGAAGCAACTTTCCTTGTCTCCAAAACGTGGTGGTCCTCTCCACCAAATCTTCCCTTGAAAGTGATGCATCCAATTGATTTTCTTTAAGCACGGAACGCATCCACTCCAAGGTGTCATCACTCTCACGTCATGTGAGAGCCCACACCTACATTAAACAAAGGAGGGGTGGTCTTTGGTACCCATACTCTTTTGGGTCCATGGGGGTTAGTCCCTTCTCTAACCCAAACAAAATTCTTTGCTAAATTATCAACATGTATTCTATCATAACAAAATTTAGCAAGGTGGCCCTTACGTCCACAATGTGTACAAGTGTACACATGAGCATACTTGTGGTGGGTGTGTCCGTGTGGAGCATGTGTATGTCGTGGAGGGTGTGCATGCATAAAGGTTGGAACTTTTTTCTTTCGAACCAAGGATTCCAAGCGTGTGTGGTTCATGGCACATTGGCTCATAGTGGAGCCCAAACAATCTACTCTCTTCTTCAACAAACAAATATCATCATTAATCTTAGAAGAAGAAGTACATGCATTAGGTAGACTAGATGAAGAAGCTACACTAGCATGACAAACATGTGCATCAATTTTATTTTTTAAAACTTCATTCTTCTTTAAACATACATCTAAATCATTTGAAATAGAAATAATTTTGTTTTTCAAAGCAACATTCTCTTTAAAACAAAATCAACTTTAGAAGACAAATTTTCATTTTTCTTCAAAATAGCATGGCAATCATTTTTAGATTTTAAAAATTCATTTCTTTTAGTGCAAGTTCTAATTGAGATCTCAATGAATCCCTTTCATTATAGACCTCATCCTTCTCTTGCAAAACATTGTTAAGTTTAGAATGTAAACTCTTATTTTCATTTTCAATTTCTAGACTTTTCTTTTTCAAAATCTTATATTTTTCTATCAATTTTTCACAAACAATAGATAGTTCTTCATTCAAGGCATGAGGATCAATAAAGTCATTTGAAGAACTAGCACAATCATTACTATCTAGTTGAGATTCTGAATTTACCTCAAGGGAGTCATTCCCTTGGACCATGAAGCATTGTGAGTTGAATTCTCCACTAGATTCCTCTTCTTGGATTTGCACTTGAAGCTCGGAGGTGGTGGTTGTGGTTGACAACATATTCCACACTGCAAAGGCGGAATCAAAGTTAGAAGCAAGTAAAAGATATTCTTTATTTAATGTGCTTCTAATGGCCTCTAGGTTTGTGCATTGGCCCCTATATGATTGCGATCTCCAAGATAGCATTTCTTGGTGGCCGCAAGAAAGACATGCAAACCTAGGGTCTTTAGGTACATGGACATCCTATACTTCCTAACAACAATGTTGGAAGGATCAAAGCTAGGTGGGGTCATGAAGTCCATGGCAAACTATATGTGTGCAAGCAAACAAACAAATGCAAACAATAGACTTGCAATCAAATGGATCTCACTCCTAGGATGTTAAGCCTAATATCAGGAGCGCTAGCTCTGATACCAATTGAAAAACACCTAGAGGGGGGGTGAATAGGTGTAAGTGCTAATCTAGAACTAAATGCAAAACTAAGTGCGCTAAATGCGGAAGCTAATGCAAATCTTGCAACACACTTAGTACAATCAACGAGTGTAGCCGAATTCCCCGTGAAGGGCTCTGGACTAACTCCTCTTGATTCCCCTTGAATGGGTTGAGGTGCTATGTGAAGCTCTTGTTGATTAAGTACAAGTGAGGCACACACACAAGCAAGCAAGCATATAATGGATATACAACAATATAAAAGATGCAAGGCAACAACACAAGCAAATAGATATGATATGATAATATGAATTATGCTCAACACAAGCAAATATGATATGAAGATGTGTATGATGCTTTGCACAAATAAATGAGAGAGAGTTAGAGAGACAAGTGGATCAAACGCAAAGGCCAAGATATGTTTCGAGGTTCGAGCACCTTGCTCTACATCCCCGCCTACACCACCATGTAGGATTTCCAATCCACTATCTCCCACCGAGGGAACCTCTACCGAAGAGGATTTGTTATAACACTAGGAGTACCAAACTCCTCTCTCAAACAACCACCTCACAACCGAGTAGTAGGCCCGTAGCCAACACAACAACCAACACCTTTACCAAAGAGGGTTTACAACCAAACTCCACCTCTCACTAGAGGGAGCAAACCAATCACCCGATCACCTCTACCAAAGAGGGATACACAAAGAATAAGGGTGTTTACAACAAGTGGTTCCAAAAAGCACAAACTCAAACTCTCTTTCTTTTCTCTTTTTTCACAAAACAAGATCCTAATAGATTAGGATAGTATGATAGCTCAAGTGTGGAAACTAGGTGTTTTTGGAAACAAGCAACAAAGAAAAACTACTTGGGAAATCTCTTGTATATGATAGAAATTAAAGATCAAATCAATATCCCAAAACCCTAGTTTTCTTTGATTTTCCAAAAACCCAAAACAATAAAGATGAGAAGTTTAAAGCCCAAAAACTCTTTTAAAAACTTGTTTTAAACTCTGAAAAACTGGGATTTTTTCTCTTGTAAAAACCTTAGCCGAAAACCCAAAGAGATGGGGTTTATATAGGCCAAACCAGAAACTAGCCGTTAGGCTGAGCTGGCAGTCTGACAGACTGCCGGTCGACCGCCCGGGTCGACCGCCAACGGTCAGAAATGTGACCGTTGGGCAACCACGGTCGACCGGCCCGGTCGACCCAAACAAACAGAGAGCTCTGCTCTCAACCCGGTCGACCCGTACGGTCGACCGCGTTTGTGTCTTCCAGACGTGCACATCTGTGCACGTCGGTCGACCCGACGGGTCGACCGGCCCTTGGTGCGGTCGACCGTCTGGGTCGACCGACCGGCCTGTCAGCACAAACTTGGGTCAAAAAAACTGGGAAAAATATTTTCTAAAAAATCTTTTATCTTTTTTGAAAATCTCATAAAACTTGTTTTAACATTTTATATTCAAACACAAACAAGTGATAAAAATTTCAAGACATATATCAATCATATCAATTCATTTTTGAGTCTTGCAAATTTTATCAAACCAACACTTGTATTTTTATCAAACTTGATTTTTCCAAAACATGAATAGGATAGTCAAAATAAGTTTGTCTAGCAAGTTTAAAGCATGTATGTATATCTAGAACATATCTAATATACATATGAATAAAGTAAACTTGTTTTGATCTATTATCCATGAAAACCAAATCCAAACTTAAAACGTGTGTGTTATGTGCACTTGAGCATATCAACTATATTAAGCTTTACAAATGGATCTAAACACACTATCTAAACTATGGATACCTAAGTCTTCTTGATGATCTTCATCTTCAAGTTGACTTGCTCCAAAACTCCATCCATGGGCTAGGCAAAGTGTGATCTTGAAGCTTAAGCCCTGGAATCAACATGAAAAGCTTCTAAACTCCTTGTAGAAGCTAATCACCAACTAACATCTTGGTTAATGATCTGAAACTTAAACAACACAAGATTATTAGTAAACATAACTACATGAGTTAATCATCATCAAAACTAGGGTGGAAGGCCTTTGGGCCAACAATCTCCCCCTTTTGATGATGACAAAACTCATGGAGCTATATATGCATGGATTAAAGTTAAGCTTCAAAGAAGCTCCCCCTTAACTCATGCATAGACAAATAAACATAAATATGCAATGAATATTAAGCATGAATGTATAAATATGCATAAACAATAAACAGGTTCTAGATACCAATGCAATGTTCAAAAACAAAACATGCTCTAGATACCAATTAACATACATTAAACTATATTAAACTTAATATATGCAAAAACATAAATATGCATATATATAAAACTCAACCAAATCTTTCTCCCCCTTTTTGTCAATCATCAACAAAGGGGTAAACAATCAAAACCATAAATAAAATGAGTGATAAAAATCTTTCTTCCCCTTTTTGTCAATTAAAACAATAAAAACAATGTTCTCCCCCTTTTTGTCTAAAACAAAAACAAAGTCAATAAGGGGTGACTTTAAAAACATGATATCAATTGAAAATATGTCAATGAAGCATCTTGATACCAATAAACAAAGATCAATAAATGTTATATGCTATATACATTAATGAAGAGGAAGACGCTAAGTTAGCTTCCCAACACATGTGCATTACATAAAAGAGGGATGTTAAGCCCTAATTCACATAACACACATTATGTAATGAATAAGAGGAGATATGAAGCTCCCCCTACACACATGTACCACATAAAGAAGAGATGTTAAGCTCTTCAATACACAATACACTCAACATGAATCTATATGTAGAAGAGATGTTAAGCTCTCCTTGCATATAAGAAATTTAAATCAAAACTTTTATATTTTTCTTTAAAACAAAAATTTGAGATACCAATTTTAAAACACAAGACATCTTGATATCAAAAGATAGTAATTTTCTTTTTAGGTCATATAAACAATTGAAATGACTATTTTCTATCATAAAGTGAGGGAGTAGAAATACAAATACCAATTGAAATATGAAAAACGAATTTCTCCCCATTTATGAAATACAACCAAAACACATGCATAGGCTTGTAATAAGATACCAATTGAAAACTAAATCAATTGAAGTAAGCTTGAAATTCAAGCTCTAGCATAAATAAGATTTGTGCTTAAGATATAGAGATATAATAGCACAAATAAAACAAGTATATGTGTATGAAATAGGATGAGTACCAATCACCAATAGATGATACCATTGAAAAATATACATACACAATAAACATATGAGTATACAAAAAAAAAATCAAAATGATACCATTGAAAGAGTTCAATGATACCAATTGACATAACAATAATAGCATGTGTATACCTTATAACACAACGAAGAAAACGAACTAGTTAAAATGAAAAATTTTGTTAATTAGTACGAAATCCTTCAAGCAAGGAATAAACAAAAAAAAAATCATTTTCATAAAACACATGTAAATCACATAGTACTTAAAAACACTTAATATTCAATAAAGTCCATACATGCTCATGAAAAACATACTCATGAGAAATAATTTTAAAAAAATGGTGAGTGTACAAGTAATGTGTGACATGGCATTATGAAATTTCGATTAAGCTCAAGATTCCTTGAAACAATGAAAACACGAAAATCATCAAAACTATTTAATCTTTAAGGCATATGTATGTCTAATACAAATTAAAGTATACATACATATCCAAAATTCAAACGAGTCCACAAAATATATGCATTAAGGCACGTGGCTCAAAAGGATAAACATGTATATTTAATAGTTTGGACAAGATAGACATATACATGAAGTTAAACAATTAAACACAAAATCAAGAAAAACTAAATCTTCACCAAAATACATTTCATTTCAAGGTATATGTATGAATTGTCAACACAATAAGTATACATACATATCCCTAAACACAATTGAGTCCATATATAGATTTGCATGAAAGGCAAATGACTCAAGGGGTATAAATGTATATCTTAAAGTTTGGCAATACAAACATATACATGAAGTGAAAACTCATAAAACAAATCCAAAAATGGAATACAAGTTTAAAATGTATGAATCATCAAAAATAGACTATACTAGCACATCTAATGAGAACAAATAAGCAATCAAGCCCACACATATAGATTTATTTGTAGCCCACTATATGCACAAGTATATAACTAGTCTTAATGAAAACTAACACTTAAACAAGTAATCAAATCATTAAGAATTAAAAAACAAGATAAAAATCATCATGATAAGTCTAAAACATGATTACTATGTAAATTCTCATGTATTAGATTCATGATGTACATTATAGCTTAAACAAAAATGAGAACACTAAGTATGATTCAAATAAGCATGTGTGTCTCAAATACTATACATGTATGTCAAGGATCTAATAAACATGGAATGAACATACTAATCCATAGACATCAAAAACATGCTATAAACAATGAATATTAAAAGCATGAAAACAATAAATAAGAGTAAAGGATAGTTACCAAAACCGAAGAAGCAACTTTCCTTGTCTCCAAAACGTGGTGGTCCTCTCCACCAAATCTTCCCTTGAAAGTGATGCATCCAATTGATTTTTTTAAGTACGGAACACATCCACTCCAAGGTGTCATCACTCTCACGTCATGTGAGAGCCCACACCTACATTAAACAAAAGAGGGGTGGTCTTTGGTACCCATACTCTTTTGGGTCCATGGGGGTTAGTCCCTTCTCTAACCCAAATAAAATTCTTTGCTAAATTATCAACATGTATTCTATCATAACAAAATTTAGCAAGGTGGCCCTTACGTCCACAATGTGTACAAGTGTACACATGAGCATACTTGTGGTGGGTGTGTTCGTGTGGAGCATGTGTATGTCGTGGAGGGTGTGCATGCATAAAGGTTGGAACTTTTTTCTTTCGAACCAAGGATTCCAAGCGTGTGTGGTTCATGGCACATTGGCTCATAGTGGAGCCCAAACAATCTACTCTCTTCTTCAACAAACAAATATCATCATTAATCTTAGAAGAAGAAGTACATGCATTAGGTAGACTAGATGAAGAAGCTACACTAGCATGACAAACATGTGCATCAATTTTATTTTTTAAAACTTCATTCTTCTTTAAACATACATCTAAATCATTTGAAATAGAAATAATTTTGTTTTTCAAAGCAACATTCTCTTTTAAAACAAAATCAACTTTAGAAGACAAATTTTCATTTTTCTTCAAAATAGCATGGCAATCATTTTTAGATTTTAAAATTCATTTTCTTTTAGTGCAAGTTCTAATTGAGATCTCAATGAATCCCTTTCATTATAGACCTCATCCTTCTCTTGCAAAACATTGTTAAGTTTAGAATGTAAACTCTTATTTTCATTTCAATTTCTAGACTTTTCTTTTTCAAAATCTTATATTTTTCTATCAATTTTTCACAAACAATAGATAGTTCTTCATTCAAGGCATGGGGATCAATAAAGTGATTTGAAGAACTAGCACAATCATTACTATCTAGTTGAGATTCCGAATTTACCTCAAGGGAGTCATTCCCTTGGACCATGAAGCATTGTGAGTTGGATTCTCCACTAGATTTCTCTTCTTGGATTGCACTTGAAGCTCGGAGGTGGTGGTTGTGGTTGACAACATATTCCACACTGCAAAGGCGGAATCAAAGTTAGAAGCAAGTAAAAGATATTCTTTATTTAATGTGCTTCTAATGGCCTCTAGGGTTTGTGCATTGGCCCCTATATGATTGCGATCTCCAAGATAGCATTTCTTGGTGGCCGCAAGAAAGACATGCAAACCTAGGGTCTTTAGGTACATGGACATCCTATACTTCCTAATAACAATGTTGGAAGGATCAAAACTAGGTGGGGTCATGAAGTCCATGGCAAACTATATGTGTGCAAGCAAACAAACAAATGCAAACAATAGACTAGCAATCAAATGGATCTCACTCCTAGGATGTTAAGCCTAATATCAGGAGCGCTAGCTCTGATACCAATTGAAAAACACCTAGAGGGGGGGGTGAATAGGTGTAAGTGCTAATCTAGAACTAAATGCAAAACTAAGTGCGCTAAATGCGGAAGCTAATGCAAATCTTACAACACACTTAGTACAATCAACAAGTGTAGCCGAATTCCCCGTGAAGGGCTCTGGACTAACTCCTCTTGATTCCCCTTGAATGGGTTGAGGTGCTATGTGAAGCTCTTGTTGATTAAGTACAAGTGAGGCACACACACAAGCAAGCCAAGCATACAATGGATATACAACAATATGAAAGATGCAAGGCAACAACACAAGCAAATAGATATGATATGATAATATGAATTATGCTCAACACAAGCAAATATGATATGAAGATGTGTATGATGCTTTGCACAAATAAATGAGAGAGAGAGTTAGAGAGACAAGTGGATCAAACGCAAAGGCCAAGATATGTTTCGAGGTTCGAGCACCTTGCTCTACATCCCCGCCTACACCACCGTGTAGGATTTCCAATCCACTATCTCCCACCGAGGGAACCTCTACCGAAGAGGATTTGTTACAACACTAGGAGTACCAAACTCCTCTCTCAAACAATCACCTCACAACCGAGGAGTAGGCCCGTAGCCACACAACAACCAACACCTCTACCAAAGAGGGTTTATAACCAAACTCCACCTCTCACTAGAGGGAGCAAATCAATCACCCGATCACCTCTACCAAAGAGGGATACACAAAGAATAAGGGTGTTTACAACAAGTGGTTCCAAAAACCACAAACTCAAACTCTCTTTCTTTTCTCTTTTTCCACAAAACAAGATCCTAATAGATTAGGATAGTATGATAGCTCAAGTGTGGAAACTAGGTGTTTTTGGAAACAAGCAACAAAGAAAAACTACTTGGGAAATCTCTTGTATATGATAGAAATTAAAGATCAAATCAATATCCCAAAACCCTAGTTTTCTTTGATTTTTCAAAAACCCAAAACAATAAAGATGAGAAGTTTAAAGCCCAAAAATACTTTTAAAAACTTGTTTTAAACTCTGGAAAACTGGGATTTTTTCTCTTGTAAAAACCTTAGCCAAAAACCCAAAGAGATGGGGTTTATATAGGCCAAACCAGAAACTAGCCGTTAGGCTGAGCTGGTAGTCTGACAGACTGCCGGTCGACCGCCCGGGTCGGCCGCCAACGGTCAGAAATGTGACCGTTGGGTAACCACGGTCGACCGGCCCGGTCGACCCAAACAAACAGAGAGCTCTGCTCTCAACCCGGTCGACCCGTACGGTCGACCGCGTTTGTGTCTTCCAGACGTGCACATCTGTGCACGTCGGTCGACCCGACGGGTCGACCGGCCCTTGGTGCGGTCGACCGTCTGGGTCGACCGACCGGCCTGTCAGCACAAACTTGGGTCAAAAAAACTGGGAAAAATATTTTCTAAAAAATCTTTTATCTTCTCTGAAAATCCCATAAAACTTGTTTTAACATTTTATATTCAAACACAAACAAGTGATAAAATTTCAAGACATATATCAATCATATCAATTCATTTTTGAGTCTTGCAATTTTATCAAAACCAACACTTGTATTTTTATCAAACTTGATTTTTCCAAAACATGAATAGGATAGTCAAAATAAGTTTGTCTAGCAAGTTTAAAGCATGTATGTATATCTAGAACATATCTAATATACATAAGAATAAAGTAAACTTGTTTTGATCTATTATCCATGAAAACCAAATCCAAACTTAAAACGTGTGTGTTATGTGCACTTGAGCATATCAACTATACTAAGCTTTACAAATGGATCTAAACACACTATCTAAACTATGGATACCTAAGTCTTCTTGATGATCTTCATCTTCAAGTTGACTTGCTCCAAAACTCCATCCATTGGCTAGGCAAAGTGTGATCTTGAAGCTTAAGCCCTGGAATCAACATGAAAAGCTTCTAAACTCCTTGTAGAAGCTAATCACCAACTAACATCTTGGTTAATGATCTGAAACTTAAACAACACAAGATTATTAGTAAACATAACTACATGAGTTAATCATCATCAAAACTAGGGTGGAAGGCCTTTGGGCCAACACCATGAACATAATCCACTGTGACTCGACCATCCTCACCCCGGATAGGCTCATGACAATAAATAATAAATGTATATATATTCACATTAGTTTATTAAGCACAATGAATATTAATCTAGTCTACTATTCATTTTCGCTACAGTTATGGATCTCATCTTAATCCAGAGACACTTGACTGAAATAGAGACCCTGACAGAATCTAACTATTCAACCTGGGAGATGAAACTCCAGATAGTATTGGGTTTTCTTGACTATGATTTTGTGCTGACTGAGGACAAGCCCATTATTGACCCAACGACTACTAATGCAAAGAAGGCAGCAACTCAGGTACCCATTGACAAATGGGTTAAGGCCAACAAGATGAGTATTCTCATAATTAAGTCTTTTATAGCCTATTATGAGCAGTGAAATTCCTGAGAAGGAGAATGCTAAGGATTTGCTTATGGTCATCAAGCATCAGTTTGAAGGGTCTATCAAGAGCAGGCAATATAGCTTTCTGTGCCAACTCCTTTCTCTAAAATATGACGAAAGTGAAAATGTGAGGATGCATATCCTCAAGATTTCCAAGCTAGTTCTTCAGCTTCGGGAGCTTGGTTTATTTATCGATGACACCCTGATGGTTCACTTGACGGTGTTTTCTCTCGCGAAAAGCTTTGAGATGCTTCAGGTTCACTACAAGAATCAAGAAAAGGAATGGAGTTTGAATGATCTGATTGCCACATGTATTGCTGAAGAAGAGCATCGCAAGAAAGGTAAGACTGAATATGTACACTTGACTCTTCAGTCAGGTATGAAAAAACTCTCCATCAATGCTGCCAACAAGAAAAGTTTCAAGATAGGATACTTCAAGAAAAATAAAAATTAGAAAGAATACCATAAAGATAATCAGAAGGTTGTTCCAGCTAATAACAACATGTTAGACTTATTTGGATTAGAGTCTAAATTAATTTGAGCCTACACAAGTCTAATTGGATTTATACACCCGTCCTATAAGCCTATGTTGTTGGACCCAATAAAGAATTGATCAAGCCTGATGGTTTGGGTCTAGACATGTTTCAATTACACTTAACCGTGAGTGTATCAAAATTAAGAAGTGGGACTCATCTACATGTGTGGAACTCGTGTTAGCAATCAAGGGTCTAGATATACGATAAGTTGAATTAGGATTCCTTGATGCTATAGATATCATGGGTAGGATTCTCTCTCCACTACCAATCAATCTATTATGACTATCTCTCTTGGAGGCCTCTCATCTCCCTAAGGATCAAGAAGGTTGGAGAGAAAAATCTCCTCCCTCAACTCTGACGTCCTTGAGATCATGTAACTTTCGGCATCCCTTTCATGATGGAATTAGGTATGCCAAACCCGTTTTCCTTTTGATCTTGATAAAGAGGTTATTACATGTATAGGATCTTGTATAGAATAGTTATTAGATCTAACAATTGGTATCATAGCCTCCTCTTTATCGGATCATCGGGATCTGTAGAAATTTTTGACCTCGATCTATTAAAATTACAGTCGGTCTCTTTATTTAATTTAATAAAGAATTATTTTGAATTAAATTGAGATGATTAAATTAAATTAAGTATATATTTTTTCGGAATTTTTTGTGTTATTATTTTTAATTCTGTTTTTTAAACTAAAACAGAAATTAAAAAAGTTAAAAAAAAGGTTCACATTGCATGCATGCAGAACATTGCATGCATGCAGGTGGCACATGCATGCGTTTGCTTGCAGGCGAGAGGAGCCTGCATGTAGGTACTGCATGCAGGCGAGCCCTGCCTGTGCCCGCAGCCGCTGCTGTCGCGCGCCCCACCGGCCACCATGGGCCGGCGGTGGTCAGTGGCAAAACACAACAAAAAAAGGTTAATTATTTTGGGTTTCTAAATTATGTGATATTATAAGATTATTTAGGATTAAAAATTTTAGAGATAGAATTTGTTTTAATCTAATAAAGAAACTTGCTCCTAATTAATATCATATTAAATTTTAATTGGGATTGTTGAGATTGATTTGAGTTTTAGGGTTGAGATAGAATTCTAGTCTATTAAGAAAATTTTGAGGTAGAATTCTAACCAAATAAAGAAACCTAATCTCAATCAATCCCACATTAAACTAATCGAGTTTTATTCAGTTTATTAAATCTGACCCATGAAGGAAACTTATAACTTAACCAATCGGTGATATTTAGCTCTTCAAGTCTGTGCCTTTGGATCGGGGAATCGTCAGTCAGGTGGTAATCTTTAGCTCTCATGATAACATGAATCTCATAAACTCATTTTCACTGTAGAAAGTTATCATCATTCAACTTTCTATCAGTGATCTTTTTAGATATAAACTTAGAAACTGTTGGCTTCATCTCTTCAACCGTCACTCAAAACTAACAAAAACAAGCAAAAAACCTCTAAAATTACAAAGACGCTCAAATAAAAAAAAACCAAGCTTCAACCTAGTACAACATGAGCTTAAGCGGCGGTACTGTTCATCGTGAACAGTAAATTTTTTTTACAAATCTGAATTCAAATCAGATTTGAAAGAAGGAAATAGAAAAAAGAAAGAAAAAGAAAATGTTGAAGAAGAAAGAAGATGGCGATGGTGATGGTGATGTTTTGATGGTGAGCTGAGATGACGATGATGAAGGTTGCGAAGAATAGAGAATCTTAGGATTCTGATACTATGAGAATATAGAGAATATTGAGAAAGCGGGGAGAGTATACTCTTATTTATAGGCAAATATAATTACAACTCCTAATAAAAATAGAACTTTTAATATAATGTAGTAATATAACTTCCAATTAAGTAACAACTCTTTAATTTGTGCGAACAAATAGTCCCACATCGGCTAGACTTGGGGATGGTCTTGGTATATAAGGATTTGAGCAACTCCACCTAAAAGGCTAGACTTGGGGATGGTCTTGGTATATAAAGATTTGAGCATATCTCCTTTACTTTACTTAAGGGTATATCTTGGAGTGCCCCAGGTCCTTATAGTACCTTCTTTTCCTTTACTTTCTCCTTGAGAATATCTTGGAGTGCATTTAGGTGTCTGAGATTGCAGGACTCCTTTGAAATGTACTCTACCATTTCCTTTGTGAGCATGGAGACATCAAAATTCTCAGAAACACAGACCCAACAAGTGTAGTCAAATATTGTTGAACCCTTTGATCGTTGTAATCAAGTTGAGTAAGGGTAGTTTTACCGAGTCCCCCCATCCCAACTATGGGAGTAACAGAGAACCTACAGTTTTCATGAGAAAGTAGCATCTCAATTTACTTCATCTTTGTCTTGCTCCCTACCAAAAATGCACGATTCATCAACATGAGAGCTTGTAGGCTGTGGCCAATTCATGGAAACATCTGGCCTCCTAATTCCATCTCCCTCTCTCAAATGGAGGCGACCCGATCCTTTGATATCTCATCAAATCTCTCCCTAATGTTTCTGATCCTTTCGGGTATCAAAAGCTGCAATAAAATAGAGTTCAAGTTCAATACCTGTTGCTCCTCTTTTCTCGCTTCCTCTTGTGGGTGGCTTCCACTGAAGCAACTCTGCTCTCTACTTGGATCCGTAGCAATTCATACTGGTAGTCCGCCAGTACGTCCTCGGCGTCATAGGCAACATCCTTGAGCTCTTTCATCCAGAGCTTGACAGAGTCATCTAGTATTTCCTCCTCTCTGCATCTGTGAGCACAGCTTGGATTCTCCGCAGTGTCCTCTGCAGCTTCTCTAGATCTTCTTTGATGGCATGGTAGGCAATAACAAGGATGGAGATGAGGATGATGGTGGGGAACTTCGAATTGTGGCTGTCAATTTAGTGGCCAGAGAGCAGACTGAAGATAGCAAAGTGAAGGCTATAGATCACAGCCTGATTGATAGCTTCTCCGCAATGGAACTGGGAGAACCAAAACAAGAACCAAATGCTATGGGAAGTAAAGGGATCTCTGAGTGTTTTTCTATCTCAGAGAGCAGAAGAGGAACGTTATAAAGAGAAGTCAACTCAATGAATGCTTTTGTGGTTCATGGAAGGACAGAAGAGCTACACTTCAAAGTTGGTTGGCACTTGCGAGTGCTCAGATCAGCTGTCCCACCTTCTTATTCTTTATGAAGAGCAGCCTAAAAATTACGAACAATCATTTAGCCTAAATAAAATCAATGCCAGATTCCCAAAGAGAGTTTTTTTTTTCGTTTTTGACAAAGAAGTCTCCTCCTAAAAGAAGGAATTTTGCAAAACTAAAAAACATTTAACCAGGTTAATTATTTACTGAATTCTAAGCAGCTTTCAAGAGCACTTCCAGAAGAGATCGGACAACAATAATCAAGGCTTGGCCAAGGGTTTCAATTCAAGTTATAACTATTTGTCAGAACGGTTTAATCCGTCACAAAATGCACAAACCCAACAACTCCTTTCGCTAAGATTCTCTTGTACAATAATAATATAAACTGATTAAAGCTAAAATAGTTACTTAACTTTCTAATTAATTGATCAATTTATCTTTCATTAATAGACGATTAGCTTTCAAGTAAAGGAATTGTTGACTTGTGAGTCCTAAAACGCTTTCATGGCATAAATAGAAATTGAAGGGACAGAAGAAAAGTTAGCAATTCCACATATTGGTCCAGTAAATTGTCTCTAAAGATGTCCTTTTCTTTTCCTTTTTTCTTTTAAGCAAGTATGGGGTTCAAAAAAAGCCATGCTTCCATTTAAATCTACATTTCAGTTTGGCAAATACTCGATTGTTGTATGGGCAAAGTATAGATCCATCCAGGTGAATCTACTTTCATTTAATCAGGTTGAGATTGCACTTCGACCTGGTGAGCCAACCAAAAGCCTCGACTTTGAAAGAGACCTTCATTTTCCAGTTGATACTGAGCTAGTCCACACCACAATTCGTGCCAGTTCACGAAACAGTAGTGCGACAAATCCAGGGAACAATCTTGCATCGATTTTCATCCATATAAAGAATAAATATTTGCCCCGCTTCCTTCATTACTCTGAATTCATATACACCATGTGCATCTTCCCTGGAGTTAACTACATAGTTTTAACCCCATAATCATTGTATTAGCATTCAATTCCTCCTAGAAACTGAGACTTACGTCATAACTTGCCACGAAAGGTTGTTCAACAAGTCATTTTGGCTGTTTAAGTGATGTGAAATGGTGAAGTGTGTACAACAGAAATCAGTGGTAGACGTTTCACCAACTATACATGTCACGCCCTGCTTCTCAAAATACGTGAAAACGGAGTCGCGACGAAGATCGGTGACGTATGTACGCGAGAAAAATACCCACGCACATACGCTAAGCCTAAAGTAAGCTGAACAAGCTACAAAATCTACTACGATAAATCAATATCACTGCAATATGACATATAAATATCTAACACAATGATAACAGATGAATAAAGGAAAGAAAATGGTAACTGGATGCGATAAAAATAGAATCAAGAAATAACATGAATAAAAGAGCAAGAATACCTATAATCAAGAAAAGAGAGACTTCAGCTCCTCGTAACGCGTATGATCACACGAACACCTGAACAATATAAGAAGGTGTCCAAAAATCCTGCACGTGCGAATGCAGAGTCGTCAGAAGCGACCTAATGAGTGTGTGTAAAGGAAAAGGTGTTCGTGCATAACGACGCAAGCAATAACAACATGATAACTGAAATGAAACATAACAGAATAATCAATGTCAAGAACAAAGTTATGAATGATATATAACTGGTATCCTGACACTAATGTCAAGTGTGTAACCCAGCATATGTCACTAGTCTGATATACAATCCGGTCATGTGTACAATCATATGTCAATCATAGTTATATATACGAACAGTCGGGTATTCGCGGTCAGTCACAATACATTAACAGTTATCATTATTAATTATATCAGCGAACACCAATTGCCACATGTAATAGACGCATCCCATACTACGCCTACTACGTGTGCCAATCGAGGTCCTCAGTTATTGAAACTGATCGGTTGGAGACATTGTCTATATTTTAGGTGGGTCCCGTGCATGCCCGGGACCACGGCCCAAACTCCTGGCGCTGAACCAGGCCCTACCGCAAGGTAGTCAGGAATATGTATAACAGGTCAGGTACATGTATAACATGTATAATAGGAACAGGAACAGGACGGGGGTGCTATTCACCCTACGGGAACCCTGCAATGGAACTCTCTTTCGGCTGCGCAACCTAAATCCTAGGTCCACCTAAAATACAGACGCTATCTCCTCCATCAATTTTTTCAATCCCGGTGTAAGTTGTTTAATATCATGTCATTACTTATTAAGATTACTAAATGTACATGTTACCTAAATTTACTAGAATAACTCGGTAATGATAACTATAACAACATCAAAAGTGAAATCTGATACATGTATAACAGGATATATATGTCGGTGAACATGATAAGCAGGACGAGGTTGTTACAGTCTAATAATATTTTTCTTCCCAGTAGTGAGATAACTGGACATGACAGTCATCAAGTAAATGTCAAAAATGTCATCCTGGTGAGTTTTAGTGTAAAGTTCTAATCGATGTCATGTAGTGATCATGTAGGTTTGTTATCAATAACAAATAAACTTTATTACATACATGAATACATCAATATACTACAGGTAATACATAGAGGTAATTCATGAAACTATAAAATTTCTAAATACTAGAAAACTAGCTTAATTATTTAAATCACTTTTATAATATAATTAAATAACTAGATAAAATCCTTTATCATAAGAATTCTTGTTAACTGAAGGAGGAAAAATCACTCACAACAAAATTAAATAAAATTACACAAAGAAAAGAAACACTCACAACACAATTAAATAAAATTAAAAAAGAAGAGAAACACTCACAACACAATTAAATAAAATTACACAAAGAAAAGAAACACTCACAAATATCATAATTACAGAACAATATAAAATTATTTATTACAAAATTCTTGTTTGACTGAAGGGGAAAGAAACACTCACCTGAACTCGATTCAAAGTCTAAGGCACTGAAATCATAAGACCCGATAAATCTACATAATTCATTCAATAGGAATTGTAGGTTATAGGAATTGTTAGATTTTTAAAAGAATGCTTTACATGAGAGTTTTAAGGAGTTTTAATCTTGATTAATTAGTTTAGGGGTTAGGAATATGGTACTCTGGGTCTAATAAATTTAGTAGGTTTAGTTTAAACAAATTTCTAATTTTTTTAGATTTTTAATAGGCTTTAACTTCTTAAATTACTTAACGGGTCTGAATTTACCATTAAGGAAATGGTTTTAAAATGGATGGTTTGAGTTAATTTATATTGGTATTAGTCTAAAATTTTTATAACAGAAAGTAAAAGTATTGTAGAATATTATTTATATTTTTAATAAATTATTTTAATATAAAATTCTTCTTTCTTTCTTTCTTTCTCTTTTTTTTTATATGCTACAGTAGCCCAGGCCCAGGATGGACCAGGCCGGCCCAGGCCTGGTCTAGAATTCTTTTTTTAGCACAAGGCCTGGCCCTGTGCTGCCAGGCCAGGCAGGCCAGCCAGGCATGGCCGGCCTCGGCCAGGCCCTGCCCATGCCAGGCAGGCCAGCCAGGCATGGCCGGCCTCGGCCAGGCCCTGCCCATGCCAGGCCGGCCCAGGCAAGGCCGGGCTGCTCTCGGACTGGCCGAGAGCAGCGGCCACTGTTTGTTTTTTTAATTTATTTTTTTGAAATCCTTTATTTTTAAATTTTGAAAAAATTATATAATTTAAAATTATGGATTGATATATCTTTACATGTATTTTAGTTGAATTTTAGATTGGGTTTTGATGTATAAAAATAATCATGGAGATCACGGTATAAACTTGATTTTTTTTATAACCTATTTATACCAAATAAATTGTGAGAAGATAGACTACTTACTTGGATTTGATCTCCCCTATCATGCTCCTCAATCTCTGCACTTCAATGTCCCTTTTGTTCATGCTCTACTTGAGGAGAAAAGAAAGAAGGAGGTGGGGAGAGTTGGGTCATGATTTTTCTTTGGAGATAGAAAAAGAAGAAGTTTAGGATTTTTATAGGTTAAGGATTTAGAAATCAGAATTTCAGTTGGGTTTAAATTGCTTGATTTAGTAGTTACGATTTAGATTAGGATTAGTTAATATTTATGAAAAGATTTGATAAGATAAGATTTTGATTAGGATTAGGATTGAGTTTTGGGTTATAAATTATTGGGTTTTAGTTAAAAAAATAAGTAATATGAAGAATAAGAAAATAGAGAGTGGGCTCGCTTAGTTTTTGGGCTTTAAGTAAAATAGAAAAGAAGAAGAAAATGAATGAAATTAAGGAAGTGGGCTTGGCTCATATAGGCTTAGTATAAAAGGAAAAGAAAATAAAAGGAAAAGGAGAATGGGCTGAGCTTATTGGGCTTGGAATGAAAATAATAATACTACCTATTGATAATAATTTAAAATAACTAAATATAAGAAATAAGAGTCTACAAGTCATAAACAATAATAATACTAATAATTATACTAAATCAAGTTAATTAATAATAATAAGATAATAGGTAGAATCAGGTAAATTTTTAAAAATAATAATATGATATTATTAAATAGGGGATATTACAATACGATCTTGAATTGAAAAAATAATTAAAACTAATATGTAAGAAGATGAGTTTTACAAAACGTGCAAAAACAGTTATGTCATTCACAATATAAATAAATTAATGCAATTACCAGTTATGATGGCAAAACTTGTGCACTCAATATATATGATCAGCAAATATAGGATAAACAGAATCTCGCAATCTTACTATTTGTGCCAGCAGATTAAATTGATAAAAGAATAGAGGATGTTTATCTAGCCTTCAAATAAAAAGACCATGATAAAGAAAGTAACTTACTGAGGATTACAAAGATCTCAGTGACATGTAGAGGATGCTAGTATGTAGAGTTCGTTGTCACGATCGTAACGCCTCAGAAAACACCTGAATCGGACACCGAATGTGAGAGATACACGCCATAAACGAAGAAGGATTGCTAATGGGTCTGTTTTGTGTCTAGACCCGTTACTATAGCAGATGGGTAGGGAACTGTAACTCGCGGGTTTAATGACTTAAACTCAGATTTCTTCTATTTCTTCTATCTTCTTTGTGGATGTAAATTGGATTGGGTCGGTTTGAGTACTTAAACAGTCGAACATGATCTTTCTTCTTTCTTGCGTTGTAGGTGGTTGATCAAGGAGCGGTTAAGGAAGGAGGTGGTGGTGACGTGGTGGTGGTTGATTGTCGCGCGTGCGATAGCGAGGGAGGAAGAGAAATGAAGATGGAGATGGCGATGATGGGTGCTGTCGCGTGAGAGGAGTTGTGAAGAAGAAGATGGAAGATGGCTCTGGTAGGTGCTGTTGTACGGAAGAGAAAAAGAAAGAAAGAAGGGGGATGTTGGTGAGGGAAGAAAAAGAGCATATCAGAGAAGAAGATGATGAGAAGATAAGTTCTTGGGGGTTATTGGGCTGATGTTGCAGAGAGAGAGCAGTGCGGGGTGTCGGCTGAGAAAAGAGAAAGAGGGGAGAGAAAGAATCAGTGTAGGATTTTGATTAGAGAGTAATCAGGCTTAGGATTTCTAAACAACTTGAGATAAAAACAAATTTATCACAATAAAATTGTAATCAAAGTTCTTCATTATTTATTGTTCATACAAAAGGGCTTTATATAGACTTCTACAAGATTTGAATCTAAAACTCAAACTCCTAATCAAAATAGAATTACAATTCAAATTTTAGAAACTAAAAAAACCAAAATAAAGAAACTAAAAAGATAAAAATAAAGAAAGAGAAAATATCCAAAACTTTACTACTTCTTGTAAAACACCTAGAGGGGGGGTGAATAGGTGTAAGTGCTAATCTAAGAACTAAATGCAAAACTAAGTGCGCTAAATGCGGAAGCTAATGCAAATGTTGCACAAACTAATACAATACAACAAGTGTAGCCGAATTCCCCTTGCGAGGCTCTGAACTAACTCCTCTTGATTCCCCTTGAAATGGGTAGAGGCGCTATGTGAAGCTCTTGTTGGATGAGTATAAGCTAGGCACACACACACAAGCAATCCAAGCAATATGAAGTATGTGCACACACAATCAAGCCAAGCATATAAGTATGAGTTGCAATATAAAAGATGCAAGGCAACACAAGCAATGTATAAGATATGTATGTAATGAAGGAATTGATGCTTGTATGAAATGATGCTTGCACAAATGTAAAGAGAGTAAGAGTTGAGAGACAAGTGGAGCAAACGCAAACACAACGATATGTTTCGAGGTTCGAGCACCTTGCTCTACATCCCCGCCTACACCACCGTGTAGGATTTCCAATCCACTAACTACGTCCACCGAGGGAACCTTCACCGAGAAGGATTTGTTACAACTCTAGGAGTACCTAACTCCTCTCTCAAACAACAACCTCCACCGAGGCCAACAACCAACAACAACCACCTCTACCGAAGAGGTTTACAACCAAACTCAATCACCTCACACTTGAGGGATACAAACCAAACTCCACCTCTACCAAAGAGGGAGCAAACCCAATCCTCAAATCCACAACCTCAACCTCTACCAAAGAGGGAGCAACCAAAGAATGAGGGTTTTTACAACAAGTGGTATACAACCACAAACAATCTCTCTTTTCTCTTTTTCCACAAAACAAATTATCCTAATAGATTAGGATAGAAGATAGCTCAAGTGTGGAAATCAAGGTGTATTTGAAAATCAAAACACAAAGAAAAATCTTTGGAAAATACTTGCAATATGATAGAATTGAAGATCTAAGGCAAAATCCCAAAAACTTATTTTTCTTTGATTTTCCAAAACCCTTGAAAACAAAAAGATGAAAACTTTTAAGCTTTAAAACTCTTTAAAAACTTCTTTTAAACTCTGGAGAAACAGGGAATTTTTCTTGTTAAAAACCTTGGCCAAAATCCCAAATGAATGGGGTTTATATAGGCCAAACCTGAAAACTAGCCGTTAGGCTGATGTGGCAGCCTGACAGGCTGGCGGTCGACCGGCCCGGTCGACCGCCAACGGTCAGAAATATGACCGTTGGGCAACTGCGGTCGACCGGCCCGGTCGACCCAGAAAAACAGAGAGCAGAGCTCTCATCCCGGTCAACCGGCACGGTCGACCGAGGTTGTGTCTGCCAGACGTGCACGTCTGTGCACGTCGGTCGACCCGACCGGTCGACCGGCCCTTGGTGCGGTCGACCGTTCGGGTCGACCGTCAGGCCTGTCAACACAAAACCTGGGACAGAAAACTGAGAAAAAATATTTTATAAAAAAATCTTTTATCTTTTCTGAAAATCCCATAAAACTTGTTTTAACATTTTATATTCAAATACAAACAAGTGATAAAAATTCAAGACATATAACAATCATATCAATTCATTTTTGTGTCTTGCCAATTTTATCAAAAACAAAACTTGTATTTTTGTCAAACTTGATTTTTCCAAAACATGAATAGGATAGTCAAAATAAGTTTGTCTAGCAAGTTTAAAGCATGAATGTATATCTAGAACATATCTAATATACATATGAATAAAGTAAACTTGTTTTGATCTACTATTCATGAAAACCAAAAATCAAATCATGAAACGTGTGTGTATGTTCACTTGAGCATATCAACTATACTAAGCTTTACAAATGGATCTAAAACTCTATCTAAACTAGGATACCTAAGTCATCTTGACGATCTTCATCTTCAAGTTGACTTGCTCCAAAACTCCATCCATGGGCTAGGCAAAGTGTGATCTTGAAGCTTTGGCCCTGGAATCATCATGAAAAACTTCTAAACTCCTTGTTGAAGCTAATCACCAACTAATATATTGGTTAATGATCTGAAACTTAAACAACACAAGATTATTAGTAAACATAACTACATGAGTTAATCATCATCAAAACTAGGGTGGAAGGCCATTGGGCCAACAATCTCCCCTTTTGATGATGACAAAACTCATGGAGTTATATATGCATGGATTAAAGTTAAGCTTCAAAGAAGCTCCCCCTTAACTCATGCATAGCAATAAACATAATAGGTATGCAATGTAAGCTCATAAACATGTATGTATAGACATGCATAAAACAATAAAAGCTCTAGATACCAAAAGGAATATTCAAAACAAAGCAAGCTCTAGATACCAATTACAACAACTACAAAACAAGCTCTGGATACCAATTAAACTTAATAAACAATTTAAACTTAATATTCTTGATATTAAAACATGATATATGCATATAAAACATAAGCATGCATATAAAACTCAAATACTTCTCCCCCTTTTTGTCAATCATCAACAAAGGGGTAAAAACAAAACCAAAACAAATTTTCCTATCAATAAATCAATGTTCTCCCCCTTTTTGTCTAAAACAAAAACAAAGTCAATAAGGGGTGACTACAAACATGATATCAGTTAAAAATATGTCAATGAAGCACCTTGATACCAAATGAAAATAAACAAAGATTAATAAATGTTATATGCTATATACATTCATGAAGAGGAAGACGCTAAGTTAGCTTCCCTACACATATGCATGACATGAAGGAGGGATGACAAGCCCCAATTCACATAACACATATTATGTAATGCATAGGAGGAGATGTGAAGCTCCCCCTACACACGTATATCATATAAAGAAGAGTTGTCAAGCTCCTCAATTTATAATATACTCAACATGAATCTATATGTAAGAGAGATGTTAAGCTCTCCTTGCATATAGGAAATACAAATCAAAATTTTTTGTATTTTACTTTAAACAAAAATTTTTAGATACCAATTTAAAACAATTGAAAGCACAAGACATCTTGATATCAAATGAAATTAAACATAATAAATTTTGAATGTCTAAACACAAATTTTGATACCAATTGTAAATGTTTTATCAATTGAAAAGATTTTACATAGAAACATTGATACCACTTGTAAGAATTATTCATTTTAAATATATGATATCACATGTTTAAAATAAACATTATTCTTTAAGGCATAAAGGTACCAATTGAAATTATTATCAATATTTTCTATCATAAAGCAAGGGAGTAGAAATCAAATACCAATTGCAATAGAATACGAAATATGAAATACACATTTTCTCCCCCTTTATGAAATACCAAAAGAAAATTGCATAGGCTTGAAATCAATTTAAAAGTGATCAATTTAAACAAAATTGAAACTCAAGCACTAGCATAAACACATACATATATATATATATGTATGGAAAATAGATACCAATAGAAATTGATATACTTGGAATTGAGATCATACATACATACAAAACATATATGAGTATACAAGAAGATCAAAATGATACCAATTGAAAGAGTTCAATGATACCAATTGACATAACAATAGCATGTGTATATCTCATATCATCTACCACCCAATCATGGTTCAAGTTTTAAAAGATTTTCATTGTTAAGGCATACATGAACATGATCTCCCATCCAACCTCCCTTAGTTGGTAGGGGTTTTCAAAAATAGATTTGAAAATGTAATTTGTTTGAAAAACTCTACCAAAATGAAGAACACCGCAACTAGTTAAATGGAAAATTTTGTTAACTAGTACCAAATCCTTCAAGTAAGGAATAAAACAAAATAATTTTTCATGAAATAAGAAATCCACATAATAATCAACACTCTAATCCAATTAAGCATAAATATGTCTCATGAAAACTCAACATGAGTAAATAATATAAAATGTGAGTGTACACATAAAATGTGAAGATCATAATCATGAAAACATGTTCAATTAAGCTCAATTATTCCTCAAAACATGAAAACATAAAAATCATCAAACTATTTAATCTTCAAGGCATATGTATGTCTAATACAAACTAAAGTATACATACATATCCAAAACTCAACGAGTCCACAAAATATATGCATTAAGGCACGTGGCTCAAAAAGGATAACCATGTTTATCTAATAGTTTGGACAAGATGTCTAACATATACATGAAGTTAAACATAAAGTCATAAAACATGAAAAGCTAAATCTTCATTAAAAGCAAATTTCATTTCAATGTATATGTATGAATTGTCAACACAATAAGTACACATACATATCCCTAAACACAATTTGAGTCCATAATAGAGATTTGCATGGAAGGCAAATGACTCAAAGGGTATACATGTATATCTTAAAGTTTTGGCAAAATAAACATATACATGAAGTGAAAACTCATAAAACAAATCCAAAAAATGGAATACAAGTTTGAAATGTATGAATCATCAAAACTAGACTATACTAGCACATCTAATAGGTTCAAATAAGCAATCAAGTCCAAACACATATAGATTTATTTGTAGCCCACTATATGCACAAGTATATACCTAGTTTTAGTGAAAACTAACATCCAAACACATATTCAAAACATGAAGCATCAAAATAAGATAAGAATCATCATGATAAAACTAAAACATGATTATTATGAATATCCATATGTTATTAGAAATATGATATACGCAATAGCAACCATATAGTGAGAACACAAAAGAATTTATCCATATTAAACATGGGTATCTCAAAATAACTAAACATGTATATCACTAATCTAATAAGCATGGCATTTTCATAGTAATCAACAAACATCAAAAACATGCTATGAGAGATAAACATGGAAAGCATGTAAACAATAAATGGGAGTAAAGGATTGTTACCAAAACCGAAGAAGCAACTCTCCTTGTCTCCAAAACATGGTGGTCTTCTCTACCAAATCTTCCCTTGAAAGTGATGCATCCTATTGATTTCCATGAAGCTCGGAACGCATCCACTCCAAGGTGCCATCACTCTCATGTCATGTGAGAGCCCACACCTACATCATAAACAAGTGGGGTGGTCTTTGGTACCCATACTCTTTTGGGTCCATGGGGGTTAGTCTCATTTCTAACCCAAACAAAATTCTTTGCTAAATTAGGAGTATGTAATCTATCATAACAAAATTTAGCAAGATGGCCCTTACGACCATAATGTGTACATGTGTACACATGAGCATACATGTGTTGATGGTGTCCGTGTGGAGCATGTGTATGCCGTGATGGGTGTGCATGCATAAAAGTTGGAACTTGTTTCTTCCGAACCAAGGTTTCCAAGCGTGTATGGTTCTTAGCACATTGGCTCATAGTGGAGCCCAAACAATCTATTTTCTTCTTCAACAAATTTATATCATTTTCAATCAAAGAAGAAGTGGAGCATGCAATAGGTGAAGTGTGTGATACTACCCTAGCATGGCAAACATGTGCATCTATTTTATTTTGCAAAATAATGTTTTTCTCTAAACAAACATTTAAATCATTAGAAATAGAAATTATTTTATTTTTCAAAGCAACATTCTCCTTTAAAACAAAATCAATTCTAGAAGACAAGTTTTCATTTTTCTTTAAAATAGCATGGCAATCATTTTTATATTTTAAAAAATTCATTTTCTTTAAGTGCAAGTTCTAATTGAGATCTCAATGAATCCCTTTCATTATAGACCTCAACCTTCTCTTGCAAAACACAATCAAGTCTAGCATGCAAACTTTTATTTTCTTTTTCAATATCTAGACTTTTCTTTTCAACATTTTATACTTTTCAATTAATTTTTCACATACTATTGAAAGTTCTTCATTCAAAGCATGAGCATCAAAATTATCATCACATGAAGAACTAGCATCATTATTGTTATCTAATGGAGTTTCCGAGTGTACCTCAAGGGAGTCATTCCCTTGGACCATGTAGCATATTGAGTTGGATTCTCCACTAGATTCCTCCGGTTGATTTGGCACTTGAAGCTTGGAGGTGGTGGTGGTTGTCAACTTGTTCCACACTGCAAAAGCGGAATCAAGATTAGAAACACATAAAAGATAATATTTAGGAAGTGTGCTTCTAATGGCCTCGAGGGCTTGTGCATTGGCCCCTATATGATTGCTATCACCAAGATAACATCTCTTGGTGGCGGCAAGGAAAACATGCAAACCTAGGGTCTTTAAGTACATGGACATCCTATACTTCCAAACATCAATGTTGGAAGGGTCAAAGCTAGGTGGGGTCATGAAGTCCATGGTAAACTATATATGAGTGTGCAAACAAGCAAATGCAAATGTAGATTAGCAAGCAAATGGATCTCACTCCTAGGATGTTAAGCCTAAGTATCAGGAGCACTAGCTATGATACCAATTGTAAAACACCTAGAGGGGGGGTGAATAGGTGTAAGTGCTAATCTAAGAACTAAATGCAAAACTAAGTGCGCTAAATGCGGAAGCTAATGCAAATGTTGCACAAACTAATACAATACAACAAGTGCAGCCGAATTCCCCTTGCGAGGCTCTGGACTAACTCCTCTTGATTCCCCTTGAAATGGGTAGAGGCGCTATGTGAAGCTCTTGTTGGATGAGTATAAGCTAGGCACACACACACAAGCAATCCAAGCAATATGAAGTATGTGCACACACAATCAAGCCAAGCATATAAGTATGAGTTGCAATATAAAAGATGCAAGGCAACACAAGCAATGTATAAGATATGTATGTAATGAAGGAATTGATGCTTGTATGAAATGATGCTTGCACAAATGTAAAGAGAGTAAGAGTTGAGAGACAAGTGGAGCAAACGCAAACACAACGATATGTTTCGAGGTTCGAGCACCTTGCTCTACATCCCCGCCTACACCACCGTGTAGGATTTCCAATCCACTAACTACGTCCACCGAGGACTCCCACCGAGGGAACCTTCACCGAGAAGGATTTGTTACAACTCTAGGAGTACCTAACTCCTCCCTCAAACAACAACCTCCACCGAGGCCAACAACCAACAATAACCACCTCTACCGAAGAGGTTTACAACCAAACTCAATCACCTCACACTTGAGGGATACAAACCAAACTCCACCTCTACCAAAGAGGGAGCAAACCCATTCCTCAAATCCACAACCTCAACCTCTACCAAAGAGGGAGCAACCAAAGAATGAGGGTTTTTACAACAAGTGGTATACAACCACAAACAATCTCTCTTTTCTCTTTTTCCACAAAACAAATTATCCTAATAGATTAGGATAGAAGATAGCTCAAGTGTGGAAATCAAGGTGTATTTGAAAATCAAAACACAAAGAAAAATCTTTGGGAAAATACTTGCAATATGATAGAATTGAAGATCTAAGGCAAAATCCCAAAAACTTATTTTTCTTTGATTTTCCAAAACCCTTGAAAACAAAAAGATGAAAACTTTTAAGCTTTAAAACTCTTTAAAAACTTCTTTTAAACTCTGGAGAAATAGGGAATTTTTCTTGTTAAAAACCTTGGCCAAAATCCCAAATGAATGGGGTATATATAGGCCAAACCTGAAAACTAGCCGTTAGGCTGATGTGGCAGCCTGACAGGCTGGCGGTCGACCGGCCCGGTCGACCGCCAACGATCAGAAATATGACCGTTGGGCAACTGCGGTCGACCGGCCCGGTCGACCCAGAAAAACAGAGAGCAGAGCTCTCATCCCGGTCGACCGGCACGGTCGACCGAGGTTGTGTCTGCCAGACGTGCACGTCTGTGCACGTCGGTCGACCCGACGGGTCGACCGGCCCTTGGTGCGGTCGACCGTTCGGGTCGACCGTCAGGCCTGTCAACACAAAACCTGGGACAGAAAACTGAGAAAAAATATTTTATAAAAAAATCTTTTATCTTTTCTGAAAATCCCATAAAACTTGTTTTAACATTTTATATTCAAACACAAACAAGTGATAAAAATTTCAAGACATATAACAATCATATCAATTCATTTTTGTGTCTTGCCAATTTTATCAAAAACAAAACTTGTATTTTTGTCAAACTTGATTTTTCCAAAACATGAATAGGATAGTCAAAATAAGTTTGTCTAGCAAGTTTAAAGCATGAATGTATATCTAGAACATATCTAATATACATATGAATAAAGTAAACTTGTTTTGATCTACTATTCATGAAAACCAAAAACCAAATCATGAAACGTGTGTGTATGTTCACTTGAGCATATCAACTATACTAAGCTTTACAAATGGATCTAAAACTCTATCTAAACTAGGATACCTAAGTCATCTTGACGATCTTCATCTTCAAGTTGACTTGCTCCAAAACTCCATCCATGGGCTAGGCAAAGTGTGATCTTGAAGCTTTGGCCCTGGAATCATCATGAAAAACTTCTAAACTCCTTGTTGAAGCTAATCACCAACTAATATCTTGGTTAATGATCTGAAACTTAAACAACACAAGATTATTAGTAAACATAACTACATGAGTTAATCATCATCAAAACTAGGGTGGAAGGCCATTGGGCCAACACTTCTTCAACTCGAACTGAACTTCTTGGATCCGTCTCTTCAGCTCTTTCATTTTGACTGGATGTTCTCATCATTCTTCTCGGGTGGGAGAAAATTCGACCACATCGAGTTAAATGGATTGGGTCTCACATGTTGAACTAGATCAAATTGCTGCAAATCACCTTGATATAGTTGTGAATCAACAGTCAGTGCTTTTTCTTTACAGCAGTTCAAGTACCTGTGAGTTACACTAGCTTTAGTGGTGATAGTCTCATCCTCTAAAACTTTATCAATCTTCTTTGTTATAATGGGGTGAATATCTGGGAGTGGGGTAAATGGAAGTCTCTCAAATAATAGCTTAGGAGAAGGCTTAACAACCAATGAGTTACAATCAAAACCCTTATAATTCACTAGATCATTAATATTGATAGTACAACTAATGGCATAATCTCTAAGAAAATCTAACATAAGTACTGCAATTCAGTTTATTCAAGATCTTGAAAGGTCCAACACTGCAGACATGCAACATCTTAACAGTTCCCGAGAACAATTGTTTCGGATAAATCTGAACCATCACATAATCACCTACATTAAAGTTTTAAATATTTTTCTACTACGAGTTCGCAAAGTATGCTTCATATTGCTATGTTTTTTTCATCACTGATCTCTTATGCATGTGTTTGAATGATGTAAATGTAGATGCAGACTCAAATATTTTATAATGGGATGGTAACGGCAGTAAGGGAGGAAGTGGTTTGCAGATATGCATGACTAATGAGAGAAAGGGAGGGAACAGTAGTAATGAGAGGTGGATAAGGTGGAATTGACAGCAAAGCCTAAGTAGATGTTTTCTTAAGCTATCCAGTCTTAAGTCTCAAGGATAGTAATTTAATTTGTTTACCCTCATGCTCAAATTGATACATGTTTGATCGACTGTAAATTGTGATATTTTTGTCAAACAATCATAGTCTACCTCGTATAACTTGACCCACTTTCACAGTGATCACGTCACACCAAATCTTGTCTTTGTAATGATTGAAACTGGCTGGGACAAGACACCGTTGTTTGGTCTCAAGTGTCGTGGAATCAATCCATGACAAGTTGAATGGGTAGGGTGGGGTATAATCTCTAATCCAAGATTTTCACACAGTCTGAATGATATTGCATTGATACAACTTCTACTGTCCACAATCACCTTACAACTTTTATATTCAATCCTAGTGAGCGTGTGAAAGACTGCAGTTCTTCTCTAATCGACCTTTTCTGCTGGTTGAGAGGGACACACTTAATGACAGACAAATTGACAGATGGTGTTGGCCTAATACAGTTGAGACCAACGATGATGACTCATCATAAGTTTCAACAACTTCTGAATGATAGGTGTACTCCTCAGAATCTGACTCAGTGGCTCCGGTGGGTATTCCATCTATTATGGTGATTTTGATGAGACTAGAGCAACTGGCAGCTAAATGTCCATAACCTTGACATTTGTAGCACTTGGTTATGGAACTAACTTTGAAAAACTCGTGGCTCTTGTTTTTGTTATCACATTCAAGACTCTTATTCTTAATGTTATTTCAATGTGAAGGGGTTTGGGTACTAGACTTATTGGATTGGGGTGATGGAAAAAAATCTAGACATTAAGGATTTATAATCGTGACTCTTGAAGGTATGATTCATCCTAGCAGAATCTAGATCTTGGACTAAAGCATACGCTGTCTCTAACTCGTTGACTACTCTAACTAACAGTTCAGTTCGTAGTTCATCTCTAAGATCGGTTTTGAATCTAGAAAGAATTTGAGCTTCACCTTTCTTATGGAGGGCATTACATCTGATGAGAAATTCATCGAATTTCTTGACATACTCTTTGCAAGATTTATTGCTTTGAGTGTATTGATGTCAATTGTCTATGAGACAAGCATTAAACGATGGCAGCACATCCTTTTTTTCATCATATCTCATGTGTCAATTGATGGTCGACCTCGGGCTGTACGCCTGTTTTCTAAGTTGGTCAAATACTGACTAAGTTGAACAAACAGTATAATTGCAGCGTACTTAACTTTCATAGGATCCATGAGTTCGTACCATGTGAAATACCTATCTCGTTGGAGTATCCAATTTATGAAAAGTTGTGGGTTGTGATGTCCATCAAAGTTGGGAACATCGATCTTGAGACTTTTTAGATATTGAGTATCAAGATTGGATGGGTTATCAGTGCTGTTACGTCAATTGTTTCTCAGTGGGGTTTGATTACGTGTGAATTCCACTTTGGCCAGCCTCTCTTCAAATATCTTAAGGGTATCTAATTTGGCATTTATCTCGATAAATATTTCTGCAATCTGCTGGGGATCCATTGGTATAGTCTGACACTTGCTAGACTCTCCTAATAGATATGGGTGACCACTACGAGTGTGCATGTACTACAAAAACTTAAATGAGAATGAAGAGATGCAATTTAAATTAAATAATTTCTTTTTTCTTTTTAAATATAAGAAAGCAGTAAAATTTCCTAGCAAATGCCTACGTGATGCAGATCCTACCCTAACCGTTCTCTAATACCAAAATGATGTGAAACAGTGAAGTACGTGAAGTAGAAATCAATGGTAGAGCAAAACTTCGCTACATTTCACCAACTATACGATCTTGGATAGAAAAAATAGTTAAAACTAATATGTACGAGATGAGTTTTACAAAACGTGCATGTACAGTTGTACTGTTCACAATCTAAATAAACTAATGCAACTACCAGTCATGATGGCAAAGCTTGTACACTCAATATATATGATCAGTAAATACAAGATAAACAAAATCTAGAAATCTTACCATTTGTGACAGTAGATTAAATCGATAAAATAATAGAGGACGGTTATCTAACCCACAAATAAAGAGACTATGATAAAGAAAGTTACCTACTAAGTATCATAGAGATCTCAGTGACTTATAGAGGATAATGGTTTGTAGAGTCCGTCATCACGATCGTAACGCCTTGAAAAACACCTGAATCGGATGCCGAATGTGAGAGATACGACCTGTAAACAAGATGGATTGCTAACGGGTCTGTTTTGCGTCTGGACTCGTTACTATAGCAGACGGGTAGGGAACTATAGCTCGCGGGTTTAATGACTTAAGCCCATATTTCTTCTATCTTCTTTGTGGATGTAAATTGGATCGGGTTGGGTTGAGTACTTAAAAACCCGAACTTGATCTTTCTTCTTACTTGTGTTGCAGGTGGTTGATCAAGGCGGTGATTAAGGGAGAGGTGGTAGTGACGTGGTGGTGTTTTGGTTGTCGCGCGCGCGAGAGCGAGGAAGGAAGCGAAACGAAGATGGAAATGACAGTGATGGGTGCTGTCACATGAGAGGAGAGGTGAAGAAGGAAATGGAAGATGGCTTTGGTGGGTGTTGTAGGGAAGAGAAAAAGAAAGAGAGAAGGGGGTTGTTGGGATCTCAGGTGGGGGGAGAAAAAGAGTAAAGGAAAGAAGAAGACAATGGGAAGATGGGTTCTTGGGGGTTGTTGGGCTGATGTTGCAGAGCGAGAGAGCAATGCAGGGTGGCGGCTGAGAAAAGAGAATGAGAGGAGAGAAAGAATCAGAGTAGGATTTTTGATTTAGAGGGTAATTAGGCTTAGGATTCATAAACAGCTTGAGATAAAAAAATTTATCACAATAAAATTGTAATCAAAATTCTTCATTGCTTATTGTTGATAAAAAAGGGGCTTTATATAGGGTTTTACAAGATTTGAATCCAACTAAAAATCAAACTCTTAATTAAAATAGAATTACAATCCAAATTTTAGAAACTATAAAAAAACCAAAATAAAGAAACTAAAAAAACAAAAAAAGAAAGAAAAAATATTCAAAACTCTACTACTTCACCAACTCGAACTGGGACTTCTTGGATTCGTCTCTTCGACTCTTTCATCGTGACTGGATGTCCGTATCATTAAGCCTCTAAAACTCGATAATATTTGGTATCAGACTTATTTTATAGGCACAATAGATTATTTCGGGTTAAAATTCCCACTTATTTTCTTGCCCTTGGCAAGTTGGATGAGCCTTGATAAAACCCACTACCTAAGATACCAACCAATAGGGATGCGAACGGATCGGATGCGGAGAGGATATAGGTATTCTCATATTCGTATTCATTTCTTTAACGAATATGGATTCGGATACGAATATCATAACCTGCTAACCATATTTGTCGGATACTAATTCGGCTCGGATCGAATTCAGATATTTGTTGGATATTAGTCAGATATTAGTGAATGTAAACAAGAAAAACTAGGGGAAATGAATTCTCTTAATTTTAATATTTTTATGTGAAAAAATGTTAAACTATACAAAAATCACATGTGCATATCTTTTTATAACAAGAATATCACATCATTTAGTAGTTAATGTATTTTAACTATATTTGTATTCAGATATATTCGGCATATTCAAATATATATTCAAATATGTCAAATATTTTTACCATTACTATATCCATATTCATATTCTAAACGGATATCGGATACAGATATCCGCATTCAAAAATTGAATACGAAATCACATACGATGTGGAATATCCATACCCGTTTGCACCCCTACCAACCAGGCAAATCCTAATCTTTTTCAAATTTCAGAATATACCTTTGTCTTAGAGATTCTTCGAAATGCAATTGTCGGCTATTCACATGACACAGTTGTCTGAACTATATTAAGAATTATTTTAAAATAGCCAAAAATTTAATTTTAACATATTTTTAATTAGAATCATACAAACCCACAAGCTCTTGTTCATTACTGAAAAATAGGTTCTAGGGGAAGTTTTCGAAGGTCAGGGGCCCACATGCCTCCATCCCTGCTTGTTTCTTGTCCAACAAAGCTTGCATTTAACTTGATTCAAGTCATTTGGTTATTGAAGTTACTTTTATCCTTTGATCAATGGAGGCCCATAAAGTGGAATTTGAAGGGGAAGGAGAACTGTAACTGCCAGTGGCACCGTTCATTCCAAATTTAACAAAGAAATTCATTTCATTCCTAAAAGACTTCCATTGCCTGCTTAATCAGGCCTTAGTCACGCCCAACACAAAATGTCAAGACTTTCTTTCCTAATCTGTCTTAATTCTTTCAGGAACCAAGAGATGTTATAAAGTAGGGTTATGTTGTGTACCAGCACTCCCAACTTGGGCCCATAGCAGTTCATCCTGGTTTTCGTCCAGCATGTCCTCAGCATCATAAGTGACATCTTTCAGCTCCTTTAGCCAGAGCTTAACATGCTCTTCTTGCATTTCTCTCCCCTCTGCATCAATGATCACAGCCTGAATCCTTTGCAGAGTCCTTTTTAGCTTTTTCTAGATTATCTTCAACACCGATGTGACCCGATAATGAGAGTGAAGATGGAGAACTTCCAATGGAGCAGATTGAAGAGAATAAAGTGTCTGCCCAACATCGCAACCTTGAATGTTTCTCTGCAATGGAACCTAAAAAAGAGTGCAATGGTGTAGTAAGAAATCTACTTGTTTTCTTTCTTCTCTTTGGAAGCCATTGTATATCCAAACTATTAGCAAAAGAGTTATTTGTCACCCAAAAAAGAAAGAAAAGAGTGAATTTACTTTTTAATAATACTAGACAAAAAGACCTACCTAAGAGCGGGAGTAGGAGCTTCTTGCATTCATAGAATGCAAGTGGGAAGATAACCAAGTTTGAGCATCTCTAACAACCTTGGTACCAAGCATTTCTTCTCCTTGTATTTGCTGGCCTCAAGTAAGCCTAAAAATGAATCGCATCAGCTTCAAAACAAGCCAAGGCTAATGTGCAACTATCCATTGACTCGCACAATGTGAGTAGCTGCACAAAAATGGTCTCTAAAAACGATTGCAGAATAACACAATGCTTTCACACTCGCAGCTGCATCAACAATGGTGATCTTGAGCTAAATCCATATTCACTTCCATTGGAATCTATATGAAAAGAATCATGGGCAGGTTTGACTGGGACATTTAAGCAAGCACATTGCATGCATACCCTTTTTCCAGCAGCACGAAGTTCAAACACAACTAGAGGTGCGGATGGAGGGTTATGATAAAAAATCCATCACAGTTCTTCTAGAAAAAACATAAAGGCAACCCTATTGATTCTGCAAAAGAAAAATTTTGGATATAAAGCAAAGATTTGATGGAAACCAATGTAGGTTTCTTGGAAATTCTAATAGCCTGGATGGTGTAAAATGAATTTCAATTGGGCGGATTCAATGAGCTTCATCAAGGTTTTGGGAGTTTTTCCCCCCTCGTTAGAGGGTGTTTAGTTGGATGAAAGGGGGAAATAAAAGGGTCAAAATGAAGAAGCATTTCATCTATTTCATTGTCATTTTTAAACTAAAGTGATTATTTTTTAAAGCGGAATAAAGAGACTTTGGATGGAAAAGAAACTTTTTAATAAATAACACATTAAACAAAAATAGGTTTCTTGGAACGCCAACGGCCGAGGCCGGGGGCTATGCATAAGAATTGAGCTTAAATAAGGAGTGGGCGTTTTATGTCGGTTCATAGTCACACACGTATATTATAAGAAGGTCAATCTTATGTTGACACGTGAATAGGATGTAAAAGAGACTCCAAAAACTTTAAAGCTTTGTAAGCCTAAAACCCGACATCTTATCTATATGTCAACGCGAGATTGACCCTCTTATAATATTGTGTGTGACTCACACACATGAAATGAAACTGTGAGCATTTTACCAACTAAACGGGTCAAACCGCACAAATCGCAGAAGTTCTGGCAATTTAGTTCGGTTTTTTCAGATTCAATGCAGTTGCGATTTCAATTCTTACGCAGTTCAGTTTATGTGATTCAGTTCAGTTTGAGAGATTTTGAAACCAAATCGACCGAAGTTTTTTTTTTGGTTTTAATCTCTCTCTCTCTCTCTCTCTCTCTCTCTCTCTCTCTCTCTGTGTGGTTGTGCGCACGCGAGTGTGTATGATAACAGCCAGCTGTTGCACAACAGCAGCAGCAGCAGTGACTGCTGCAGTGCAGCGAAACGGTTCCAGCAGCGATAGCACGCGAAAACTATAAATTTAAATCGAAACCGAATCGAAATTTTTGGTTTGGTTTAAGTTTGTTGCCCGACTCGATGGGTGCAATGTGACTCGGTTCTGGACCTGAGTCGGTACGGTTGTGGGTTTGAATTTTTTTGGGAAAAAACGGCACCAAACCTACTAATGCTCAGCCCTAGGCGGGGTGTGACTTTTCAAGATTTGAAGTTTTTCAAACTTTGATTATTAAGTTGTAGTTAGGTTAGTAAACGATAGTTTGTAAAACATTAACTTCAGTCTTCTAAACTGTAGTTTAATAGTTTCATATTCTATTTAGATACAAAATAAAGTTGGTTAAACTCTATTTTTTTTCCTTTCAATTTTTTGAAGTTAAAGATGTTGGGAAAACGAAGAATTTAAGTGAATCTTTGGCTGAATTAAGGAGAGATTTGTTGATAGAATCAACCGGATAATTGTTAGAGTATGTTCTTCCTCTATTGGGGATGAAAGTGATATATTCACATGTTCAATTCCGTTTTTGAATGAATGAGATATTGTAATATCCCTAGTCTAAAATACTGTATTTTTATTTTTCTAAAGTATTTATTTTATTTTACTGGTGATATTATTATTATTTATAAACTTGAGTTTTGAGTTATAGTACAAATTATTTTAAGATAGTAAATGATATTTTGACCTTATACTTTTATTTAGCATTATTAAGTATTATTATTTTAATTACCGGCTAGTACTTTTCCTAGTACTATGTTACTATTATTATTATTGTAGTTGCTATTATTGTTAGTATTGTTATTGTTATTATTCTTATTCTTATTGTATTGTTTTAGCTATTATTATTAATGGTAATATTTTTACCAAGTATTATTAGATAATATTTTTAATGTTGATAATCTTATTATTATTATTACTACTACCTCTTTTTGATTATTAGTATTTATTGCTATTATTATTCATATCTTTCTCTTTTCTTAGCGCATAACCCATTACCATGAGATCCTTACCTATTAACCTAAAACTCAATCCTAGTCCTAATCCAAATCCTATCTTATCAAATCTTTTCATAAATATTAACTAATCCTAATCTAAATCCTAACTACTAAATTAAGCAATCTAAACCTAACTGGAATTCAGGTTTCTAAAATATCTAATAACCTATATAAAAACTCAAACCCTTTCTTTCTCTTCTATCTCAAAGAGAAAACCCGAATCCAAAATCTCCCCACTTCCATCTTTCCTTTCTCCTCAAGCGGATCGTGAACGAAAAGGGATTTCGAGGTACAAAGATTGAGGAGCAAGTAAGGAGGAACAACTCAAGTATATCTAGATTGTGAATTTAATTTCAGTTTTTTAAAAAAAATATAATAAATTAAATTGACCACAAGATTAATTTATTAATTTCAGCAATCTGCTAAAACTCACCACAATATAATTATTGGTTCCTAGAAACTTATCTAATAAAATTTTGTATGATTATTGTCTTAATACTCCACAAAACCTTGATGATTGTAAAATCAAAGAGATAAGAATTACCGTGTAGTTTTGAGCTAACGGATCGTGTCCACGAGGAGGAATGCGATAGAAACTTTTCGGTGTTTTTGTTAAGTAACAAAGAATGAAGTTGTTGGTGTCTTTCTTTTAAGTTGAAAAAGAGAATGGAGATAAGAGAAATGATTAAAAGAAAAATTGCAAATTTAGAGAAGGCTTTCGAAAAGGTGATTTTTTTATAAAGCTTGAAAAGTAATTTGTTGTTTTTTAATGTAAGAAGAAGATCTGGGCTCACTAATTTTCTACTCAACTACTTACTTATCTTAAGAACATTTTTGGTGCATCATTTTTATCATAGTCAAAAACCTTAGTTTCTTTTAATGTCCAAGAAAACAAATAAGATAATTTTGAATTAAATCTTAAGGTCTTTCTTAACACAACATTAAAAATAGAATGTTAAATCATCAAGCGCGAAGAAGCAAGTATGGAATAAAAACGATTTGAAAATATTTGTGCTTTAAAGTCCAAGTTTAAAAGAAGAGCATCCTCATGAGTTCTCAAGAACAAAGTTTAACTTTAGGCATTAATATGATTCAAAAGAGTTCTTTCATAAAAAAACTATCAAGAGAGAGGAGGTAGAAGAGATTAATTAGTGAGCTCAGAAAATGATTTAGCTACTCATGATGAAAGAAAAACAAACAAGAGAATTAGAATCAAACATTAACATACCGAATTTGAGTCGAGTTGAATAAGCGAGTAAAGGCTCCTTTGATTGTCACTTCAAAGATGAATTACACACTCAATTTTACTCTTCTCTCTTTGCTGGTCTAAACTGAAAAAAATAAATAGGAGATACAACTTCTCCAAACTATCTAACAATACTCCTAAAACCCTAAAAATGTACAAGAAATTTAATCCTAATCTTCGCTCCTCTTTTTTTGCCTTTGAGATTGTAGGTATTTATAGGAGTAATGCAGAGGGTAGAGGAGTATGAAGATAAGGGAAGCTGACCATTTCTGAATTTGAATCCTCCCCTTATCTCCAAACTTGATTTGATGTGGATATTCAGTTTTGATCTGCAACTTATTGGCGTATTGATTGCTAAATATAACTTACCAAATGACAGAATTAGAAATAATGATCAAGTTAAGAGTTGTAACCCTTTAAGTCCTCTTTCTGGATCATCTTGAATCATCAGATTTGAGTTCTGGTAGCGAAAGTTATGATTCAAATACTAAAATGTATCCAGCCAGAATTTGAGTCAAAATTGCTTCATCTCATCCGTTGATCTTATCCTTTTGGATTTGCACTCTGTATTTGACGTTATCCTCTGTTGATCTTTAGCTTTAACTACTTGATTCACCAAAAACTGAATTTAACTAACTGGATTTGGGATCATCCTCCTCAAATCAAATAGATCTAGTTAAATCTGAATTTAACTGATATTTATTTAATTTTATCCTCTTTCTCTCCATGATTATCTTCTGCAAAATAGACATTTAAGATAGGGAATTTAGCAGATTTATTACCTGATAAATGTGGATATGTAATAAAAATAATGCAATAAATGTGTGCAATCACACCCCCAACCCTATCTTTTGCTCATCCTCAAGCAAAACAATAAAACTAAATCAAAGATTATTAGATCACTTTCGCAGGTCACGCGATTGCACTGAGCTTGTGCAACAAACCGTTAAACCTCTAGGTTACCCCTAGAGGACGAGTTTTGTTTTGTGAGGATTTTCAGTGGATTGCACCCACAAAATCCATAAAGAAAGAGAAATAAATATTAGTATTTTCGAAAAGCATTTTGAAAAGAGAAAATATTTGAAGTATATTTGTGAGAGTTTAAGTAATTTATAAGTTATAAGAATATCAAATTTTTCATTCCTAAACTTAGTCTCTATTCAAAAACATGTCATCAATCAAAGTAAGAAGTCAAATTGTATTTCCCATCTAGTCTATTCCTTTACCCTGAGTCATATGCACCATTGTGACCGTGAAGTTTGACTAAGGGTTCTTTAACATTAACTCCTATGCCTTATTTATATTTATTTTTGGTGGTATTTATTCCTCAATTCCATTAGACTTTCTAATCTGCCCATGTAACGAGTCTTAAGTCAGTGACACCCAAACCGGACAGTCTTAGGGCACCAGGTGAGAAAACACCCCTAAGGACTTAAATACTCGAGCAGACAAGGCCACGAAACTAAGGGTTTTTATTTATAAAATGTACCCTTTTTAGACATGAATACTTATGCTTCATGAGGCACAAATACCCAGCTTAATCAGAGGATTTATATATATATATATATATATATATTTCAAACTTATCTAATTATCTTTTGCATAAATACCAAGACTTTCTTAAGCCAAAGCACCTAGCTAATCAATAATTAGATTTGTTTATTTTTCATAGATATACATATATATATATATATATATATATATATATATATATATATATATTTTTTTTTTTTTCTTTTTTCTTTTTTTATAAGGCATAAGAGTCTTTATTTTTGAACCCTAAGTGTGTAAGTGTATAAAGTGTGCATATTTCATCAAGATAAAGATTAAGACTAAATTACTTTCACAAATTTTCTTCCTAACCCTAAAAATCAAACAAGTCATCTTATTTTGACCAAGTGTAAGAAATCCTAATTATGATTTCCTATTCGTTAAAATTGACTTAATTTCTTTCAAAAAATATATCAAAATATTGTTCTTACCTTTCAAAAAGTTATATATATATATATATATATATATATATATATATATATTTCTTTGTTTTCTTCTCTCTTTTTTTTAGTTATATTAGTCATGTTAGAGCTCTCCCCCACACTTATCTCATGCATTGTCCCCAATGTATGAAAGAAATGTATAAATGTATGAAATGAAATATAAAAGAGGTTCATATATTATACAAAAATATGTACAACATCAAGTTTCTCCCACACCTAGATCTTTTTCGGTCTCATCCCTCTAGCCCTCTTCCCATCATTCCAATGGGTCCTCTTTATAGGGCATAGTGGGAGGCCAATTTTTTTGTCATGTTCGCTCTCTTTCTCCCAGTGTTCCTTTCTTTAGGTTTTTCTTCCTCATATTTTTACATTCATTATTCAAAAATTGATCACCACCATACTTCTCAGTTGGAACTTCCTCACTATGAATGTCTAGAAATTCTAACTCAGTTCCATATATCTTCTCAAAGTTTAGGTCAACACTTTTCCCTGGAGATGTGTAATTAACCAAAATAGCCCTAGTTGGTTCATCCAAACACATGAGTTCTTCTTCGAAGAGGTTTTCAAAGAGTATGTCAATCAGAGGTTCTTGAATTATATTCTCATGCGTATATTATTAGTTGGCTCATCGAAAGTGAAGATATTTAAATCAAATTTTCCTTTTTTAAAGGGTACTCTAAAATTAGGATCTCCGACATATGTCATCTCATTAAGATAATCGCATTCATTCTTAAACAATTCATTAAGAAACAGCGACTCATTCTCTATACCTTCACTTTCTTCATCACAATTGTTTTCATCAAAGTTTACCTCAAATGTTTGGTCTCTTTCTTACGAGGTTGTTTTTCTAGGTTGAAGACATTAACTTCTCTAGTCATGTCCCCAAAGGTTAATCACATAGACCCATTCCTACAATTGATAATAGCATTAGCAGTAGCAAGGAATGGGCCCCCTAGGATAATAGGACTTTGAGCCCTAGGATTGGGAACAGGTTGTGTCTCAAGAACTATGAAATCAATTGGGTAGATAAACTCCCCGACCCAGATAAGGACATCATTAATTTCTTCCTTTGGAACTTTCACAGAACGGTCAGCCAGTTGGATTGCGACTCGAGTTGGACTAAGATCGCCCAACCCGAGTTGTTGATAAACTGAGAATGGAAGTAGGTTGATACTTGCTCCCAAGTCAAGAAGTGTATGAGTAATCTCGGCTTGTCTTATAGTACAGGCAATAGTGGGACAACTCAGATCCTTGTACTTGACAGGGATCGGACCCGACAGTAACTCACTAATGTTAGTGGCTAAGAAGACTTTCTTTGGTACATTAGTCTTTCTCTTCTTGGCGCACACGTCCTTAAGAAATTTTGCATAGGATGGGACTTGCTGGATGGCATCAAGGAGTGGCACATTTATCTTCACTTGGTTGAAGATCTCAATTATTTTATCCATGTGTGAATTCTGCTTGTTGTTCTTTAGTCTATTAGGAAATAGTACTATAGGCTTGTACACTTGACTGGTTGACTTATCTGTTTCAGATTCATCAGATTTGGAAGGATTGGGACTAGATGAGGCGGATGCTGGAGTGTGATTGTGCTGACTGGGATTGGATGGTGTTGATACTTGGTTATCAACTTTCTTTTCCGACCTCAATGTATGAACATCATTACATTGATTCAATGATTGATCCTCAACTAAATGAGCTTGTTAAGAATTCCTAGGATTCATAATTGGTTGACTGGGCAAGGTACCCTTTTGCCTCTAATGTTGTGGATTAGCTAATTGGCTCATTTGACCCTCTAGCCTCTGTATTGTTTGCATGAGAGAATCTTGGTTCTTCATGTACCTTTCCATATTTCTCTCAAAATCAGTCATTCTCCTTTCAAGTTGAGGATTTTGGAAGGAAGATGGTAGAGCTTGGTTGGAAAAGTTTTGTTGATAATTTGAAAAATTGTTGGGAGAATTGTGAGGGTAATTGGAAAGTTAGGTTGATGATTGGAAGAATTATTGGGATGATGAAAGTGGCTTGCATGGTTCGACCGTGGGTGGTCATTATTGTGTTGGCTCCATGAGAAATTTAGGTGATTTCTCTAGTCAGGATTGTACGTTGGTGCGTAAGGAATTCGGCCTTGAAAAGGCCGCATTCATCAGTTCTGGAAAGCATTGTTGAGCTTGAAACACAGGACACTCCTCAAATACGTGATTCATGGCTTGACAATAAGTACAGCCCGGAGTTGGAATTTGGTTTGGGCTGACTTGATTGACTAGACTTCGTCCTTGATTTCTAAAGCTTCCAGTCTTCTCGCTAGGTTAGCTAACTTTGTCTCGTTAGCTATGGATGATTCAATTGAATGGAGACCTCCTTTTGAACAGATGGAGTTTGAATTCCTAGAGCTTTCACTAGTTGGTTCTCATTGGATGGTCTTTTTAGCTAGATTCTCATATAAATCTCATCCTCCATTCTCATTCTTTTATAAGAATCCCCCTTGGCACATGCTTTCTAAAAGGGTCTTGGTTGAGTAGTCTAAACCGTCATAAAGAATTTGGCATTGTCGCCATTTCTCTATTCCATGATGAGGACATTGGACAAGGAGGTCTTTGAAGCATTTAAAGTACCTCCAAAATGGTTCACTAGGTTCTTGCTTGAATTGCATAATGTTTTTCCTAACGAGAGCAGTCTTATGAATTGGATAGAATTTCTTCAAGAAGACCTTGATGAAACCATCCCAGGATGTGATAGAGCAGGCCGCTAAGCTATAGAACCATTTCTTGGCTAAGTCCTTAAAAGCGAATGAGACAAATCTCAATCTAATAACATCATCTGCAAGGTGTGAGATTTTCATCATTAAGCATACTTCCTCAAATTCTCTTATGAAGAAATAAGCATCTTCGGACTCTAAGCCATGGAACCTAGGGAGTGTATTGATGAACTGTGACTTAAGCTCAAAGTTGTGTTCACCAACTGATGGAAGTTGGATGCAGGATGGAAGTGAGGTCCTAATGGGATAGAACCTATCTTGCAAAGATATCGGTTGAGCCATAACCGAATCTGGTCTTGGTTCAAACTTGGGTGGTGATGTGTGTCTAGTCACCTAGATGAATGAGGGTCTCTTGACCACACTTGCATACACAAACACAATCACAAACAAGTTTACCAATAGTCAACAAGAGTAATCAATCAAGCCTAGTCTAAGGTAACCTTGACCTAGCAACTCCTAACTGGTTGATTGTCCACAGGAGGTATAATGCAGAATTTGACCACAAGCTAATCAGCCAGGTCAAGGCAAGATTGGTGTGAGGTATCCGCGCAAAAGCGACAGGCCTAATTAAGCCAAACCACCAGCCTTCGGGGTTTCGCCCCTCAATCCCTTTCCCTAGACACTGATTTGGCAGGAGTCAAATTCTAACACCTTCACCCTTAGGATAATCTCCTAGTGAGTTCGAAATATCCCTAAGGCCAATGTCTATCAGATTTTACTTAGGCTTAGGTTGTGCGTGCTTGGAGATAGTTTGTGGGCTAAGGAAGGGTAATGACTTCCCCACCTTATCTTGATTTGGCTTTTGCCCTTAGAATTGATTGTGCAAAGTGTGCAAGATATAGAAAAGTAATATTCAAAAGTAAATATCACCCAAGAATGTTTCTTAAACTATATGCTATGCATATGTACCTTGTCTCCAGCTATCTTCAACAGTAATTAAAAATAAACGTAATTAGACAAATGCCTAGAATGCAAGTCTAAACGTTTTTTAAGCAATTAACAATTACTCAGATTACTATTGGATTGTGAATAGCAGATATAGTAAGAATAATAACACAAAAACTTTATTTTTGCAAGCAATATGTCCTGCAAAAAAGAGTTTTAGTAGTCCAACAAAAATTTTAACTTTTGCACTGCAATTTCTTGAAATTCTGTTTCCTACTTTCGAGAGTAGGGGCACATAATAGCAACTCTTTTTGAATGCTAAATCTGAATCTTGATGTCCCTGAAACAAGACACCAAACTTGTTAAAAAACAAATACATCATTTCCTCCCGGCAATGACACCAAAAATTGATTGTAAAATTAAAGAGATAAGAATTACCGTGTAGCTTTGGGCTAACGGGTCGTGTCCACGAGGAGGAATGCGATAGAAGCTTTTCTATATTTTTGTTAAGTAACAAAGAATGAAGTTGTTGGTGCCTTTCTTTTAAGTTGAAAAAGAGAATGGAGAGAAGGGAAATGATTAAAAGAAAAATTGCAAATTTAGAGAAGGTTTTCGAAAAGGTGATTTTTTTTATAAAGCTTAAAAAGTGATTTGTTGTTTTTTAATATAAGAAGAAGATCTGGGCTCACTAATTTTCGACTCAACTACTTACTTATCTCAAGAACATTTTTGGTGCATCATTTTTATCATAGTCAAAAACCATAGTTTCTTTTAATGTCCAAGTAAAATAAATAAGATGATTTTGAATTAAATCTTAAGGTCTTTCTTAACGCAACATTAAAAATAGAATGTTAAACCATCAAGCGTGAAGAAGCAAGTATGGAATAAAAACTATTTGAAAATATTTGTGCTTTGAAAGTTCAAGTTTAAAAGAAGAGTATCCTCATGAGTTCTCAAGAACAAAGTTTAACTTTAGGCATTAATATGTTTCAAGAGAGTGCTTTCATAAAAAAACCATCAAGAGAGAGAAGGTAGAAGAGATTAATTAGTGAGCCCAAAAAATGATTTAGCTACTCATGATGCAAGAAAAACAAAAGAGAATTAGAATCTGTAAGTTCACCTAGAGGGGGGGTGAATAGGTGATGGCTAATCTAATGGTCACTTAATGCCAAATAATGCGGAAGCTAAAAACAATTATGACCAAATAAAATTTTTACACTAAACACCACGTATAACACAAGAGTGTTGCCGAATTCCCGTGAAGGGCTCTGGACAAACTCCTCTAGATTCCCCTTGAATGGGTTGAGGTGCCGCGTTGGCTCTCTTGGTTGAATACAAGTGTTAGCAAACAATCCCAAGCAAGTATATCAAATAAACACACAATATATATCAAGCATGTAAAGATAAACACAATAGAAGCATGCAAGATATAAAAGAGACAAAGAGAGAGAGAAAAGGCAATCGCAAACACAAGGGATTTGTTTCGAGGTTCGAGCACCCTTGATCTACATCCCCGCCTTCGACACACGAAGGATTTCCAGTATGCAAGATCCCAATGGATCTCTCCTCGGTGCCGCAACACCTACAAGCCCTCGGACTCCCTAGTCCCGTACACACGCAAGCTCACTAGCTCGCCGAGGCCGCACCTCAAACCACCGAGTTCACACAAGAACTCTAAGCCACCGCGAACACACTTGTCCGCCTCCTCAAAGAAGAAATCTCTTGGTGATCTAAAACACTTTGATCACCAATTACAAACTCTCACAACACAATCCTATGGATAGATAAGGCAATGGATAGCTCAAGTGATTGTGAGAAAGCAAGGATTGAATCTAAGATGAAAAACTCAAGAAAATCTCTTTTACACTCTTGATAAAAATTTTCTTTTGATTGGAAATATTTGCTCTCAAATTTGTGGAGAAAACTCTTTTAAAGGAGTGGGAAAATCTGGCTCAAAGCTCTCCTAAAATCTTGTTGAAAAACAATGACCAAACCCCCAAATATATAGGCTGTCAAAAACTAGCCGTTGGGGTCTGTCAGACCTGCCGGTCGACCGTCCGGTCGACCACCAACGGTCAAGAATCCGACCGTTGGAGCCTCCGGTCGGCCGCCCCGGTCGACCCAAAAGAACAGAGAGCACTGCTCTCAGTTCCGGTCGACTCGGTCGGTCGACCGGCCATCTGCCAGGTTAAGGCGTGCACGTCGTGCACGTCGGTCGACCGTGCGGGTCGACCAACTTCAGAGTTAGTCGACTATAAAGGTAGTAAGTCGACTATCTGAAGCCTGAAACAGTTTTTCTGGGATTTAAAACTTGGTCTTTTGGCACACATAAAAATCCCATAAATTACTTAAAAATCTACAAAAATAGTTTAACCAATATACTTTGATATACAAACATGCTTGCACAAAATCAAGACATGTTATAAAAGATTGGACTATTTTTGTAACTTGGAAATATTTGGCTCATGATAAAAAACTGTTTTTCCAAAACAATATTTTTCCAAAACATGTTTTTCCAAATCTTCATCAAATACAAAAACAAGATATACTTTTAAAGCATAGTGTGTATGGATATGATCCACTACACAATCAAGATGAAATATCTATGTTTTTGACAATAAGCATAAACTTGGTTTTGGTTGTAAGATATGTATATATGAAAATACCAAAAACCAAAATGATATTTTTCCAAAATGAAAGTCTTTTCTAAATCTGAAAATTCTTTTATGAAAAGACAGCTAAATCAAGAGTGTGTGTGTATATGTATTTGAGCAATCCACCAACTACTCTATCCTTTACATTTTAACTAAAACAAAATCTTATACCTAGACACAAGTCTTGATCTTGAAGTCTTCCCTTGAAGTCTTCTCATCTTCTTGACTTGGTCCAAACACGATCCAACGAGCTCGACTCCTCTTGAGTACTTGATGTGATCTTGATGCATTAGCTCGTGAATCAACCAGTGCTAGCTCCAAAACTTGACTTTAAATCCTTTGTTGAAGCTCCACACCTACTAAGATCTTGATAACAAATCTGTCACTAATTAAACACAAGATCATTAGTACAATAACTACATGAGTTAATCATCATCAAAACTAGAGTGATGGGCCTTTGGGCCAACAATCTCCCCTTTTTGATGATGACAAAACTCATGAAGTTATATATGCATGGATTAAAGTAAAGCTTCAAAGAAGCTCCCCCTTAACTCATGCATCCCAAATGAACAATAATATATGACAATGAAGCTCATAAATATGTATGCAAATGTATGGAGATAAAACATATCAAATTCTTTTTCTCCTATTTGCAAAAACACAAAACATGCATGAACATAAATTCTTCTCCCCCTTAAACAAGGAAAACATGCATATAAAATCTCAAATTCTTCTCCCCCTTTTTGTCAATCATCAACAAAGGGGTTAAAGCAAAACAAAATTTTGAATTTTGATATCAATTTAGAAAATGATCAATTGAAAAATAGTGATCAATAGGAAAGTAATGATCAATCAATTGTAAATTAGATCATAACATATTGATACCAATAGAAAAACTAATGCATAAGCTTGAAAAATAAGATTTGAATTAAGCTTAGCATTAATAATCTTTGTGCTTTAAATATGTAAGACAATTTTAACTCAAGCACACAACAAATCATGTATATGTATGAAAAAAAAGTATATAATAAAGGATACATACATATATAAGAGAGCAAAATATGAGTATATACAAAAAGAGTCATATTGATACCAATTGAAAATATCCAATGATACCAATAGAAAAATAGGCTTAAGTGTATACATCATATAATATACCACATGAAGAATTCGAACTAGTTCAATGAAAATGTTTGATAAACTAGTACTGAATCCTTCAATCAAGGAATAAAGTAAAAATATTTTTCATGAAACACAAGTAAATCACATGGCACTAAAACACTCTAATATCCATAAAGTCCATAAAATTTTCAAAAGAGGTGAGTGTACTAGTGTTATGTGGAACATGGTATCATGAAAATATCAATAAAGCTCAATATTCCTTTAAATGAGAAAACATGAAAATCATCACAAATTTTTTTTCATTTATTTTTTAAAAAAAAATTATATTCAAGGTATATGTATGTTTTGACAACACAAAAAGTATACATACATATCCCTAAACACAATTGAGTCCATATATATAGATTTGCATGAAAGGCAAATGGCTCAAGAGGTATACATGTATATCTTAAGGTTTGGCAAAATAAACATATACATGAAATGAAAACACATGATCATAAAATAAATCCAAAAAGGGAATACAAGTTTAAAAATATGGATCATCAAAACTAAGGCTATACTAGCACAGCTAATAGGCACAAATAAGCAATCAAACCCAACCATATATAGATTTATTTGTGGCCCACAATATGTACAAGTATAAATCCTAGTGTTGACAAAGACTAACATTTAAACTAATATTCAAATCATGAAGCATCAAATCTTGAGAACTCAAAAGAATTTATCCATATTATTGTAAAGTAGGATCATGTGGGTATCTCAAAACTATTTGAAGAATAAATAACTAGTATAAATTGTTTTTGAAAAACTAGTTAAAGATCCTTCAAATATATGAAATCAAGAACATATGTTTTTCATAAAGCATAACTAAATACATAAAGATTTAATCACTCATGGTCTATAAAGCTCAAAATGATCATGAAACTAATTCATGACAAAATAAATAAAGTTTGAGTGTTCAAAACTCATGTAAATAGTATATTCATGAAAATAGTCATTTAGGCACAAAAAGATCATAAGTCACTTTTTAACAAAACAAAATCATTTTTCATAAGAACACTAATCTTCATGGTATATGTATGATTTATCCAATCCTAACAATACACATACATATCCCAAATATAAAAGAGTCTATCAAATGTATTTGCATGAGGCAAGAGACTCACGGGTATACATGTATATTTATTAGATTTGAATGAAAAATACATATACATGAAGTAAAATCATAAAGATTGGCAAAGCATGTATAAATGAGAGAATCATCAAAACTAGGCTATACATGTGCATATAGTGAGTCTAAATGAGCAATGAAGTGCAAACATATATAAATCAAATATTCTCACTACTTGAACATGTATATGCACAAGTTTTAAGGGAATCTACATCTAAACAAGTATTTACCACATGAAGCACAAAAACTAAAAACATGAACATGCTATATGATATCATGAAAATAAAAGCATGTACATAAATTAAGAGTTTAGAAATAGTTACCAACTAGGGAACTATGTTCCAAATCTCCAAACATGGTGGTCATCCCACTAAAACTCCTTGATAGCGGTGCATCAATTATATGTCCTTCATGTCCATGCAACCACCACCAAGGCACCATTCCTCTCACGTTTTGTGAGAGCCCTCACCTACATCAAAAACACACGGTGGGAGTTTTGGTACCCATATTTTCTTGGGTCCTTTGGGGTTAGTCTTATAAGGAACCCAAAAATTTTTATTGTTAGCAAAATTAAAATGATGCAACTTGTCATAACAAAATTTTGCTAAATGGCCTTTGCGGCCACAATGTGTACATATGTACACCTTAGAATGCTTATGTGTAGGAGTATGATCATGTTGTGCAACATAAGCAAATGCATGATGATGTTGTGTATGAATGTGTGGAGTTTGTTTCTTTGAAAATATTGACTCCAACCTAGTATGGTTAAATGCACAAGAGTTCAAAGTTGAACTCAAACAATTCATTTTATTTTTCAAATCTTTAATCTCATTAGTGGTGACATGTAAAGCATGATGAGATAAAGACTCATTTTTCTTTTTCTTTTGAGAAACAAAATCTTTTTCTTTTTCACAAATTTTTCTTTTTAAAGATTTATTTTCTTGAAAAACAACTTCCTTTTGTTTTTCCACCAAAGTAATTTCATTTTTCAAAATAGTGTTTCCTTCACATAGATCATTTAATTTAGACATAAGGGAAACATTTTCATTTTTAAAAACATTATTTTCTTTTTCTAAGCATGCAATGTTACTTCTAAATGAATCATTTTCTTTTAGCATGCAATCAATATTCTTTTTCAAATTTTTATTTTCTTTCTTAATCATGTCATATTTCTCAAGTAATTGTTGGCAAAATGAAGTAAGCTCAACATATGACATGTCCTCATCATCTAACTCGGATTCGGTGTTTACCTCAAGGGGGTTATCCCCTTGGACCATATAGCACTTGTTGGAGGTGTCGCTTCCAACACCCGAATCGCTCCCGGCATAGTATAGATCCTTTTCGCCAAGGGAGGTGATGATGTTCCAAACTACAAAAGCCGATTCAATGTTAGAAACCCTAGATAAATATTCATCATTTAGGGTTGATTTTAAAGCATGAATGGCCTTTGCATTAGCCTCAATGTACTTGCTATCATTAATATAAGAATCTTTAGTGATGGCAAGGTAAACATGAATGCCTAGGGCTTTGAGGTACATAGACATCTTAACCTTCCAAATTTGGATGTTAAGAATGTCAAAAGTGGGTGGTGACATGAAGTCCATGGTGTGTGTACAAATATTGTGATTAGCCTAAAATGAGGATCTTTAACTCTAGGTTGTTAGACCCAAATCAGAGTACCAAGCTCTGATACCAATTGTAAGTTCACCTAGAGGGGGGTGAATAGGTGATGGCTAATCTAATAGTCACTTAATGCCAAATAATGCGGAAGCTAAAAACAATTATGACCAAATAAAACTTTTACACTAAACACCACGTATAGCACAAGAGTGTTGCCGAATTCCCCATGAAGGGCTCTGGACAAACTCCTCTAGATTCCCCTTGAATGGGTTGAGGTGTCGCGTTGGCTCTCTTGGTTGAATACAGGTGTTAGCAAACAATCCCAAGCAAGTATATCAAATAAACACACAATATATATCAAGCATGTAAAGATAAACACAATAGAAGCATGCAAGATATAAAAGAGACAAAGAGAGAGAGAAAAGGCAATCGCAAACACAAGGGATTTGTTTCGAGGTTCGAGCACCCTTGCTCTACATCCCCGCCTTCGACACACGAAGGATTTCCACTATGCAAGATCCCAATGGATCTCTCCTCGGTGCCGCAACACCTACAAGCCCTCAGACTCCCTAGTCCCGTACACACGCAAGCTCACTAGCTCACCGAGGCCGCACCTCAAACCACCGAGTTCACACAAGAACTCTAAACCACCGCGAACACACTTGTCCGCCTCCTCAAAGAAGAAATCTCTTGGTGATCTAAAACACTTTGATCACCAATTACAAACTCTCACAACACAATCCTATTGATAGATAAGGCAATGGATAGCTCAAGTGATTGTTAGAAAGTAAGGATTGAATCTAAGGTGAAAAACTCAGAAAATCTCTTTTACACTCTTGATAAAACTTTCCTTTTGATTGGAAATATTTGCTCTCAAATTTGTGGAGAAAACTCTTTTAAAGGAGTGGGAAAATCTGGCTCAAAGCTCTCCTAAAATCTTGTTGAAAAACAATGACCAAACCCAAATATATAGGCTGTCAAAAACTAGCCGTTGGGGTCTGTCAGACCTGCCGGTCGACCGTCCGGTCGACCGCCAACGGTCAAGAATCCGACCGTTGGAGCCTCCGGTCGGCCGCCCCGGTCGACCCAAAAGAACAGAGAGCACTACTCTCAGTTCCGGTCGACTCGGTCGGTCGACCGGCCATCTGCCAGGTCAAGGCGTGCACGTCGTTCACGTCGGTCGACCGTGCGGGTCGACCGACTTCAGAGTTAGTCGACTATAAAGGTAGTAAGTCGACTATCTGAAGCCTGAAAATACTTTTTCTGGGATTTAAAACTTGGTCTTTTGGCACACATAAAAATCCGATAAATTACTTAAAATCTACAAAAATAGTTTAACCAATATACTTTGATATACAAACATGCTTGCACAAAATCAAGGCATGTTATAAAAGATTGGACTATTTTGTAACTTGGAAATATTTGGCTCATGATAAAAAACTGTTTTTCCAAAATAATATTTTTCCAAAACATGTTTTTCCAAATCTTCATCAAATACAAAAATAAGATATACTTTTAAAGCATAGTGTGTATGGATATGATCCACTACACAATCAAGATGAAATATCTATGTTTTTGACAATAAGCATAAACTTGGTTTTGGTTGAAAGATATGTATATATGAAAATACCAAAAACCAAAATGATATTTTCCAAAATGAAAGTCTTTTCTAAATCTGAAAATTCTTTTATGAAAAGACAGCTAAATCAAGAGTGTGTGTGTATATGTACTTGAGCAATCCACCAACTTCTCTATCCTTTACATTTTAACTAAAACAAAATCTTATACCTAGACACAAGTCTTGATCTTGAAGTCTTCCTTGAAGTCTTCTCATCTTCTTGACTTGGTCCAAACACGATCCAACGAGCTCGACTCCTCTTGAGTACTTGATGTGATCTTGATGCATTAGCTCGTGAATCAACCGGTGCTAGCTCAAAACTTGACTTTAAATCCTTTGTTGAAGCTCCACACCTACTAAGATCTTGATAACAAATCTGTCACTAATTAAACATAAGATCATTAGTACAATAACTACATGAGTTAATCATCATCAAAACTAGAATGATGGGCCTTTGGGCCAACAGAATCAAATATAAACATACCGAATTTGAGTCGAGTTGAATAAGCGAGTAGAAGCTCCTTTGATTGTCTCTTCAAAGATGAATTACACATTCAATTTCACTCTTCTCTTTTTGCTGGTCTAAACTGAAAAAAATAAAGAGGAGATACAACTTCTCCGAGCTATCTAACAATACTCCTAAAACCCTAAAAATGAACAACAAATTTAATCCTAGTCTTCGCTCCTCCTTTTTTGCCTTTGAGATTGCAGGTATTTATATGAGAAATGCAGAGGGTAGAGGAGTATTAAGATAAGAGAAGCTGGCCATTTCAGAATTTGAATCCTCCCCTTATCTCCAAACTTGATTTGATGTGGATATTCAATTCTGATCTGCAACTTATTGGCGTATTGATTGCTAAATATAACTTATCAAATGATAGAATTATAAATAATGATAAACTTAAGAGTTGTAGCCCTTTAAGTTCTCTTTCTGGATCATCTTGAATCATTAGATTTGAGTTATAGTAGCGAAAGTTATGATTCAAATACTAAAATGTATCCAGCCAGAATTTGAGTCAAAATTGTTTCATCTCATCCGTTGATCTTATCCCTTTAGATTTGCACTCTGTATTTAACGTTATCCTCGATTGATCTTTAACTTTAATCACTTGATTCACCAAAAACTGAATTTAACCAACTGGATTTAGGATCATCCTCCTCTAACCAAATAGATCTAGTTAAATATGAATTTAACTGATATTTATTTAATTTTATCCTCTTTCTCCCCATGATTATCTTCTGCAAAATAGACATTTAAGATAAGGAATTTAGCAGATTTATTACATGATAAATGTGGATATGTAATAAAGAACAATGTAATAAATGTGTGCAATCACTTGATTTGAGCAAATCAAATCCAAGAAAGTAAACTCGTTTTCTATAATTAATATGATACAAATAGTCTAATCAATACCATGTCTATGCAAGGGTCATCTATAAATATATTTTATACATCAAAAATCCAATCTAAAATCCAACTAAAATTCATGTGAAAGTATACCAACTCATAATTTAGATTTAATATTTTTTTCAGAATTTTTTAACAAAGGTTTTAAAAAAAAAACAAAAAAACAAAACCCTGCGCTACACAGACCCGACCGTCTATGCAGCGCCAGGCCAGAACCCCCTGGGCCTGGCCTGGCCCCAGCTGGGGCGGCCCAGGCCTGGCCTGTCCGGGCCAGGCGGCTGGGCTGCACAGGGCCCTTGGGCCCTGTTTAATAAAAAAAAAAGCAAAAAAAAAAAAAAAGAAATCTGGACCAGGCCTGGGTTTGGCCTGGTCCGGCCTAGTTGGACTGGGCCTATACATACATATATATATAAAAAAAGAAGAATGAGAGAAAGAAAGAAGAATATCATGTTAAAATAATTAGTTAAAAAATATAAAAAAATAGAGAAAAATACAAATAACAGTGTACAATACTTCTACTTTCTATGATGAAATTTTCAGAGAAATAGCAACATGAAATTAAATCAAATCACCCACATTAAAGCCATTTTCCTTAATGGTAAATTCAGACCCCTTAAATATTTTAATAGTTTAAAAGCCTATTAAAAATTCAACAAAAAATTAGAAATTAGTTTAAATTAAATCTATAGATTCAGTAGACTCAGAGAACCATGTTCTCAACCCCGAACTAATTAATCAAGATTAAAACCCATTATAACTCCCAAGTAAAATATCCTTTTAAAAATCTAACAATTTCTATTGAATTTATTTATGTAGATTTATCGGGTCCTAGAATTTTAGCGCTTTGGATTGTGATCTAGCTCAGGTGAGTGTTTCTCTTCTTTATTTAATTTTTATTTAATTGTGTTGTGAGTGTTTCTTTTCTTTGTGTAATTTTATTTAATTTTTATTGTGAGTGTTTTCTTTTCCTTCTATAATTCTATTTTGTTTGTGTTCTTTCCCCCTTCAATTAAATTAGAATTTTGTAATAAATGATTTGATATATATATATATATATATATATATATATATATATATATATATATAGGGAGCTGATCCCCTAAGAACTGTTCTCACAGATTTCTGTGAGAACTTTCATGTGGGTCGTTGGATCTGATAGATCAAATCAAATAAACCTGATCTCTATCAGATCCAACGGCTCACATGCAAGTTCTCAAAGAAATTCGTGAGAACGGTTCTCAGAGGATCAACTCACTATATATATATATATATATATATATATATATATATATATATGCTACTTGCTTTATTTCATATGACCATCTGCTTTATTTTACCTGTATGAGTGTCTGTATCATTTCATGTGTTGGTATATGACCGTTATTGGCTTAGGCCTAGTATATCATGATATACCGTGGATGGGACTTGACCTTGTAACTTCTAGCTGTGATAAATCTTAGAATATAAGTATATTGATCTTGAGGCTGATTGATTGATGATTGGAGATTAGAGATTCATATGTTATGTATGGTATTTATTAGACAAATGTTTGGTGACTATTCCGAGCAGAACTCTTTTAGATATTTTGGATAGGTAGATATGCGTTGTTGTACTAAGATATGACTTTCCTGATTTTGGATCGATGTAGACTTATTTAGAGTTAGGATTGACCTGAGCTTCATATTCTTTTATTGGAGTCTCGATTGATTTGTAAATGGGATGTATAATGGTTGGATTATGATCAGACGTGTGAATATGATACCCTTAACTCTGATGTATATGATGGGATGGAATTTTGGATTGTTAGGAGCTATTATTTCTGGATTTTCACATTGATGAGTTTGACTGAGTATTGATGACCTTATTGATATTGAATACTAGAGGTAAAGATGATCTAGATTTTATGTTGATCGAGGGTGTTACACTCCTTAGTTATGATCTTGATTATAGTTGGATAAGTCTGATTTTGATGATGTTCTCTTCCTCAATAGTGATATCGATATTCATTGTTTTAGTTGATCTCGAGGATATATATATATATATATATACTTCATGATTGGTTCTTGACTATTTCAGTTATTGAGATAGAGTTATTATGAGAGTGATTTCATTGATATCAGTGATCATATTACATGTTCAGAGTTTTATGACAGCTATTGATCGATCTGATTTATTGATGACTTAGAGGATGGATATATCGATAACTTTGAGGATATGAGTTGATTATATACATTGCCCGGATTATTCTATTCAAGACAGCAAGTCATTACTCACCCTGAATATCATGATTTTCCTAGAAAACTTGACTGATTATACTTGGTATCTACCTGATAACTATCATATCCATGTTACCATTAATTGCTGGGAAAATATTGTTACATGATAACAACACCTTCATGTTATACTTGTTACATATTCCTGTTATACTGGTATCCTGTTCACTCATATTATATATTCCTGTTATACAGGTATCCTAATTACACATGATGATATTGTTACCGTGACTACAACCGAGTTATCCCAGTGATTCGAGTAACATGCACATTAAGTAATCTTGATAAACTAATAACATGATATTAGACAACTTACACTGGGATTGGGAAAATTGATGGAGGAGACAACGTCTGTATTTTGGGTGGACCTAGGATTTAGGTTGCGGAGCCGAAAGAGGGTTCCACTGCAGGGTTTCCGTGGGGGTGACTGGCACCCCATCCTGTTCCTGTTCCTGTTATACATGTTATACATGTACCTGACCTGTTATACATATCCTGACTACCTTGCGGTAGGTCCTGGTTCAGCGCCAGGGGTCTGGGCCGTGGTCCGGGTATGCACGGGACCCACCTAAAACACAGACAATGTCTCCATCCGATCAGTTTCAATAACTGAGGATCTCGATTGGCACGTGTAGTAGGCGTAATATAGGATGCCTCTATTACATGTGACAATTGGTGTTCGCTGACATAATTAATAATGATAAACTGTTAATGTATTGTGACTGACTGTGATCACCCGACTATATATAACTATGATCGACATATGATTGTACACATGACCAGATTGTATACCAGAATAGTGACATATGCTAGGTTACTCATCTCTTGACATTATACCAGTTATATATATCGTTCATAGCTTTATTTTTTGACATTGATTATTCTGTTATATTCATTCCAGTTATCATGTTGTTATTGCTTGCGTTGTTATGCACGAATACCTTTCCCTTTACACACACACACTCATTAGGTCGCTTTTGACGATCCTGGATTCGCACGTTCAGGATTTTTTGGGCATCTTCTTATATTGTTTAGGTGTTCGTGTGATCGTACGCATTATGAGGAGCTGAAGTCTCTCTTTTCTTGATTATAGATATCTTGCTCTTTTATTCATGCTATTTCCTGATTCTTTCTTTATCGCATCCAGTTGCCATTTTCTTTCCTTTATTCATCTGTTATCATTGTGTTAGATATTTATATGTCATATTGCAGTGATATTGATTTATCGTAGTAGATTTTGTAGCTTATTCAGGTTACTTAAGGCTTAGCGTATGTGCGTGGGTATTTTACTCGCGTACATTCGTCGCCGACCTTCGTCACGACTCCATTTTCACATATTTTGGGAAGCGGGGCGTGACAGATATTCAAGTCAAAATCTAGCATAATCAATAGCTAAAAGGAACTAAAAGTAGCTTAAACATTTAGTCCCACATTGGATATGGAGTGAAAATTTGAAGTGTTTAAATATGAAAAGATGGAAATAAAGAGTGTGCCATTTGGGTACCAGCAGATTTCGCGCGCGTTTGGGGGAAACCATGCTCACACGCGTGTGCTACCTCCCTCCCATCCCGGAGTCTGGATCCGAGCCTGGGTGCGAACCCAGTCCAGTCTTTTTGAACTGGGCCACACAAGTGCTAAAGGGTCGCGGGTCTTGGATGCAGATGCAGATCCACCCCACCCAAATCCACGTATGGTTGGACAGAACCGCTGTAACGATTCAGGCAGGAACCATCACAACAGTTCCCGCTTTTCCTCCAACGGGTTCCTAAGAGCGCTATAAATAGCGCTACCTTCTTCTCTACAGACAAAAGTCATAGATTCTAATAGAGATTTAGTAATAGATCTGATCTGAAAGAAGATATAGGAAATTCAATATATTCTGAATTCTGAAGAGAAGTAGAATCGTTGTCTGAATCTGTGGCTTCCTAAGATAAAGATTCTTCTCTCTCCCTCATTTTTCTTAAAGTGAATAATCCTCCATGAATAATCCTCTATATTAAGATAAATATGTGGCTTCCTAAGATAAAGATTCTTCTCTCTCCTCCTTTTTCCTTACAGTGAATACTCCTCCATATTAATATAAATATTCTCCCTGAAATTTGTCTTCATCCAACTGCTTTGAATTTCAAATTGTGAAGGTACTGATTAACTATAGTTTGACTGTATGGCGATTTAATAGTGCTATCCAAATACTGTGAAGAAGTGTTGTTTCTTGGGAAACCAGCGTTCAGTAACCCGTTAGCACCATAACAGGGGACGTAATTGTCTTAAGGAGATTTGCTACATGCGTACCTCAGTATAATTGAACTAACGTTCTTTTTACAAGGGTTATACTAAAATATTATGTTCTTAAATATTACTGTATATTGAGACTAACTAATACCAGTATAATTGGTGTTTAACTAAGGAAGGTAACTGAAAGGTGATTCTGTAATTTAGGAACATTCTACTGAACGAAAAACCTCCCACTGATATTTACTGACTGGCCAATTAAATCAATGACATTGATTAGTTGTCAGATCTAACAATCTTAAGACAATTAATAATTTTGAAGTTACTTATGTTGAAATTGCAGAAGATGTTTGAGACTAATCAAGATAGTATCAGTTAGACACCAAATATGCAAATTCAGACACGGATGTCTGCTCCACTTTTTAACCCGAAGCCGGAGAAGCCAGAAAAATTTGATGGCATCAAATTCAAGAGGTGGCAACAGATGATGCTCTTCTTCTTGACCACTCTGCATTTGGCCAAATTCCTACAAGAGGATCCACCGGAACCCGAAACTGATTGGGACTCTGTTCTTGTAGTTAATGCATGGACACAAGGTGACTTCTTTTGCCAAAATTATATCTTAAATGGACTGGATGACTCTCTGTACAATGTCTATAGTCCTATTCAAACGACAAAGAAGTTATGAGCAATCCTTGATAAGAAGTACAAAACCGAGGATGCTGATACTAAGAAAATCATCGTGGGACAATTTCTGGAGTACAAGATGGTGGACAACAAGATTGTGCTCGTCAGGTGTAAGAATTCCAACTTATCTTGCACGAGATAGAGGTTGAAGGTATGATTCTACCAGAAACTTTTCAGATTGCAACTATAGTGGAGAAACCCCCACCTGTGAGGAGAGTTTTCAGAACTATCTAAAGCACAAGCGCAAGGACCTGAAGTTGGAAGATCTCATTGTGAGGCTTCGGATTGAGGAGGACAACCGAAGGTCCGAAAAAAAGAGAAACAAGAACTCCTATGAAGCCAAGGCCAATGTGATCGAAGACTCAAAGGGAAAAGTGTCTACTTTCAAAGGCTTTAAGCAGAAGAAGACTGCCGCGGAGTATAAAGGCAAGGATTAGAAAGGCAAGAACAAGCACTTTAAAGGATCTTGCTATATTTGCAACAAAGATGGAAATAAACGAATGAATATCGCAGTCGTCCCAAAAAGAACAAGAAGGATCATCCATAAGCAACTTGACCGACCACGCGTCCCAAGCCTATCAACTGTGGTGTTAGAAGTGAATCTGACAACCGACATAAGGATTGGTGGGTACAAACTGGGGCTACTCGACATATCTGCTCTAAGAAAATATTATTCTCTAAATATCAAATTGGAGTATGATGAGCAACTCTTCATGGGTAACTCATCCGTCTCCAAGATTGAGGGAAAGAGAAAAGTCATACTGAAGTGGACATCTGGAAGAGCTCACTCTGAACGATATACTGCATGTTCCAGATATCCGCAAAAGCCTAATGTCTGGTTCATTTCTTAGTAAGAAAGGTTTTAGAATTGTTTTGAATCTGATAAAATTTGTACTTACTAAGAATGGCATGTATGTGGGCAAGAGTTATCTTGTTGATGGTCTTTTCAAAGCCAATGTTGCTATAGTGGACAGAAAGTCCGTGTATTTGTACCCAAGCTCATAAATAAAGAAAAATCTCTCTGTTATTTGCTTGAGTCTCCTATATTATAGCATGCTAGATTAGGGCATGTAAATTACAAGTCATACAAAACTTGTCTAATTTAGGATATATTCTTAAACTCAACTTGAAAGAAATTCATAAGTGTGAAATTTGTGCTGAGGCCAAGTTCACAAAAAAATTCATTTCACTCAATTGATCGAAACATAGAACCTTTAGAGTTACTTCATAGCGATTTTTGTGACTTAAAATTTGCTCCAACAAGAGCTGGAAAAAAGTATTTCATTATTTTTATTGATGACTGTGTAAGATATTGTTATGTGTTCTTTGTAACATAAGGATAAGGCGATGAGTATGGTTATAACATATAAAGCCAAGGTTGAGAATCAACTCAACAAACTAAAAAGATTCTAAAATCCAATCGAGATAGAGAATATGAATCAAATAAGTTTAGTGAGTTATGTGCTAATTTTGGTATAATCCACCAAACCACAAACCATACACTCTTCAGTAGAATGGAATTATTGAAAAAAGAATGAAACTTTAAAAGAGATGGTAAATTCTATGCTCGTAAGTTTTGATACACCTCAAAACTTGGGGGGGAGCTCTGTTAATTGCAAATTATATTCTAAACAGAGTACCACACAAGAAACTTAGTCTTATACTATTTGAGTTATGACATGAAAGAGCAATTTCATATAAATATCTCAAAATGTGGGGATGCCTTGCAAAGGTACTGGCCCCCACCTAAAAAGACTAAGTTGGGAAAGAAAACTATGTACTTCGTTTTCATAGGATATGCCTTTGAATAGTAATGCCTATAAATTTCTGATATACAAATCAGAAATACCTGATATTCATGTAAATATGATTATCGAATCTAAAGATGTCGTGTTCTTTGAAAACATCTTTCCGTATAAACAGAAAAGAGACAAGACTTCTGAAAAAAGAACACTGAAACAAATTTAAGGATGAAGGACCCAGTGGACCTACAGTTAATGCGAAAGTTGAACCAAGAAGGAGTCAGAGATCGAGAATCTCAAAATCTTTTGGTCCAGACTTCATAGTGTATCGATTCTTACCTGCACAAAAAAATATAGACTTTTAGGAACAGTGCTAGGTCCTCGATGCTACCGTGTAGCCCTAAAGCTAACGGGTCGTGATCCACAGGAGGGACAACGATGAAGCATATGTTAGTTTCTCTCTTTTATTTACCAAAATTGATTTAATAATTCTCTTCTTAGTTTTAAAAGAAAATAAAAATAGTTAAGAAGGAGATGTAGAAGAAGAGATGGTCGTATTGTTGTCGTTTTAGTTATAAAAGAAAAGGAAATAAAAAGAGATAAAGAAAAGTGTTGATGCAAAAATAAAAATAAGAAGAAATAAAAGAAGAATATTACCTCTACTGCTTGAATCATAATGAAATTTACCTTAACATGAAGTAAAGCGAAGTAATAGAAAAAAATAAAGGAAAGCAAGGCTTCGGCGAAATCAAGCACAATGAAGAAAAGTGAGAAACCTCAATTGATGTCACCTTCAATATAAGTTTCTTGAGAAAAGATTGCAATAGTATCACTCTACAATAACTCTTCCTCTATTTAATCATGTAACTCTTTCTAACCTAAGCTAAAAAGAAAAATAAAAAAATCAAAAAACTATTGAAGAAGAAAAGAAAAATTTAAAGTAAAGCTCTTTCTCTGAGATGGTACTTTCTCTGCCTTCGAGGTATGAGGGTATTTATAGGAGAAAATCAGAGGGATAGAAAGCGTATGAAGATAGGGAGAGCTGGCTATTTCTGAATTTGAATCCTCCCTTATCTCCAAACTTGATTTAATTATCCAGAATTTAATTTGATCTGTAGTTTGTTGGCATGTTGATTACTGAATATCACTTATCAATGATAGAACTGGAAATAGTGATTAACATAGAATTGTATCCTTTAAGTCTTCTTTCTAGATCATCTTGAATCATCAGATTGAGTTTCGGTAGAGAAAGTTATGATTAAAATACTAAAATATATTTTGTCTGAATCGGAATCTAAATTATTTCATCTCATCCGATAATTTTCTCTCTATCTATTTATTCTCTTGGATTTTTCAATTTATCTTTTAAATTGATAAGATATCCATTTATCTTCAGCGAAACCGATAGGGTGTAACACCCGGGTTATTAAACTCTGGGTTACTGTATTATTGATGGGTTTAAATTATATGAGATTAATTAATATGAGAAAACATTGATATATATGTATGTTTGTACACCAATATAAGTGTGTAATACTTGAATATTTTTAATTTGGTTTATTTTGTATATTTCTAATTTTGGATTATACTGATAAGAGGTCAATAATCAGTATATTACCGGATATTCTTTTGATATTATTCATTAAATTTTTATGAATAGCGGAATATAAAAAAATATATGAAAATACATGGATGTGTATTCTGCATGAAATACTTGTATAAATACTGGGTGTCAATAATTAATTTTAATTATTTAGTATTAATGATTTGGGAAGATGAAAAAAGAAAAAGAAGAAATATATAATAAAATATAAAATAATAAATAAAGATTGATTGATGAGGTATGGGAAGAAAGGGGAAGGGGAGTAGGTGGGGGAGAGATAAAAATCTCTCTCCGTAACTCACTCTCATTCTCTATCTCTCTCTCTTCTTCTCTCTCTCTCTCTCTCTCTCTCTCTCTCTTTATCCTTTCTCTTTCTCTCTCTGGGGATTGGCGGCGGCACGACCGGCGGCCAGCCAGCGTGGGGAGGAGCATCAGGCCCCCACCCATCTCTCTTTCTCCCCTCTCAGGTTGACTAGCCGCAGCGCCGGCGCCACCGCGCGGCTGGGCGACGGTGGCGCAACAGCCGCGAGCAGCAGCAGCGACTGCTGCTGCTGCGTGTATGGGTAAAAACTCATATGGGTTTGGTTTCGGTTAACCAAACCTGACCCGTTATGCACCCAACCCAATAAGGTAAAATTCATTTTAGTCCCTGTGAGATAAACAAAATTATTTTGGGGCTCTGAAAAATTAGAAACAGCCCCCTGAATATTTCAGTTATTACATATCTAACCTTTTATATTAGTTTTCGAATGATATCTGGTGATCCGAAGTCAGATTTGGACAATACTCAAGCCGTTGTGATCGTGAAAATGAAGCTACACATCCCCTATATCAGTATATGGATTAGATGTTCAAGAATTTATCAGATACCGGTGAGTGGAAGTCCTAACTTAAGTCTTGTTTTTACCAATTTGAAAATAATTATTATTGAGAAATTATTGATAATATTGATCCAATGGAGCTAAGATATTATTATTACGATGATTGTGATAATTATTATAAAGGTGAATGAGTGTGGAATCAAAATCTAATAGGATATCCCGAATAATGAATTACGGGCGTGTTATATATATGTGTGTGTGAACATAATACGAGTATGATACCAAATTGTGACTTGCTATTTATAATTTGTATAGACATGACCATTAAGCGCCTGTAAGTGTATGATATGGATGAACATAGACAAATACTATATGAGTTTTGTGTTTGTAAATTTCTGAGCATTATGTATATGTTACGAGATTTATTAGAAATAAGAACCGAATAATTAAGTACTGGGTTCTGATAGAAATAGTTAAGTATAATTTTGGTTAATACCATCTATCTGTCTGTGAAGAATATTGGTGTCACTTAACCTGAAAATTATTAAGTGGGTAAAGTCTACCTTCGATTTATTAAACACTGTGATTGCATGTGTATTAACTATTAATATAATAATAATGATTAGTTAAGTGAAAATTGATATTATATGCAAGTGATATCCAATCTGTTATGAAAGAAATAGTTATAGATAATAATAATCAGATGTGTGGTTGGTTAACATCGGTATACCCATGAGTAGATTAAACAGTGATATAGAAAATTGACTACAGATCATGGATGTTTATTAATTAATAAGAGACAATTAAAAATCAATTAAGATAAAAGATCACTTGAGACACATCAACCATGATTGGATAATTATAGAATCGATTATGTTGATAATGGTATAAGAGAAATCCGAAGTTGATATTAGAATTGAACTAAGCAAACTAAAAGTGAAATTTTATCCGAGCAACTTGATGTAAACGTGATATAGAAAACTCTATTAATGAATACCTGTAATGATGCAATACGATAGAAATAGCATATTAATTAAAATATTGAAAATTCTGTTAACATTGATAACTAAAATAGAATCGGGACAATTTGGTTAATTAGCGATTGTGAACGTGAACGATAATGAAGGAACTGATCAAAGTAATTGATAATGAACTGAATTGGAGCAACTGAAA